>JAQGAP010003543.1:0-12181 GCA_034697805.1 Orchesella bifasciata | reverse complement strand
TCGGTTACCTTCAACTACTCCATTTTCAATGTTGTCTCCAGAGGTAAAAACCATCATCAACCACTTTTGACTTTAACCTTTAACGATAATCGACAGTAATGATTTTGTATATAATTTTAATTACGTACAACTTGCACAGAATTGGGACGGAATCCTTAGCAAACTGCCCCCAGAGGACTTCCAGTCAGCTATAAACACGTGTGCAGAATGGATTCAGTTGATGACGCCAAAAAAGAATGGTGTTCTTTTTGCAAAGGTAAATGCAGCACCCAGTTACCAGTTACTTTGCAATGAGTCCTTTGTATGCTTTCCACAGTATAACGTTTAATATTTCTAATCGTCGTTTGTATGAATTAAGGTTCTTCCCACGTTGGCTAAATACCTACCTGCGAAAACGATTTTGGAGTGTCGTCAACTCAGCAAGGATGTCAAGAATGTGACTGACCAGATCATGATAACACCTCCCGACTTCGGACGATCCGCTTCAATCGGCTCATGGAAACGGGAGCTATCGTACACTCTCCGCGGTCACAGAAAACTTGCCAAGTACATGAGCCTCATGGAATCACGTCCGTTTCCAGAAGAGAATCCATTTGTAGGGGGCACAGTGATTATAGCCGAATTATTAGCGGAAACGCAACAACAAACCGAGCGAAGAATGGAAGCTGTGGAACAAGTTCTTTCTCGCCATGGTCACCATGTGCGAAAGCTGGAAATCTGTGAGCCTGAGGGTAGTTTGGATACCAATTTGGATTTGTATGCTTCCCTTCTCGCCCTTCTTCCCAATTTACAATCGTTGGAAATAAGCGGTGTGGTGTACGGGGACGATGCCGAGATGAGAGAGGCAAACCTGCCAAATCTGGAGAAGTTGGAGGAGCTCACATTTTATGATCTCAAGAATTTTGACCTCATGAAACGTGTAACTCCCTTCGTCTTCTATTTTCTCGAGAAGTATGGTCACCAGTTGAAGACGTTCTCCACAATTTGGACAGATGTGGAATCAGAATTCATGGAAGGAATTGGAAGAAATTATTATTAACCAGGGAGACGGAGTGGATCTTCCGCGGTTGCTGGCTGCAGTTAACAATTTCGCCGCTACCTTGAAAACTCTGGAAGTGTTCTGGGGATACATTGGGTATATCGAGGGTGGAGATGTATACAATGTTCGGGAAATGATTCCGTTGCCAAAGATGAAGAAGCTGAGTTTGCCGTTTCTTCCTAAAACGAGTTGGATTTTGGAGTTCCTTCGGCGCAGCTGTCAGAAACTGAAGGAGATTTGTTTAAAAGCGCACGATGAAAGTAGAATCACTGAAGCGGAGAAGAGTGGTGTTTTGGAGTTGTATGTGAGGCATTTGTTTTGTATTCTTCCTTTATTGTGCAAGATTGAGATTGTCTTCATCACGACTTCACGAGGGACAGATGTGAGGAGATGAATAGAGTAATTTATCGGAAAAGTGGCATTTAACTTAATTTCTTGTACGTGGTTGGATTGAATTACTGGTTTAATTTATGAATTGTTGTGTCATTATTTGCATAATTATTTAAACCAACGAGAAAAAAGTTTATAAACCCTTTGTCTTCACTAATTATTTCTTTATTATATTCTATTTAATAAAACTGTATAATCGCTCCAATAAATCCTAATCACATCTGCACTTCCAAGATCAAAAAATCTTATTTCAGCGTATTCTTCACGACACCTGATGTCTTCTTTCTTGCAATTGTATAATCCCTCCTGTAATTATGACGCTGGGACCGATGCAAACCCACTTTTGTTGGATCCAAATAAAAACCGCATTCTTTGCACGAAATCGCACCTGAGCCGTCCTCATGAAGCGTCTTGTGTTTTGCAAAGCGTAAACTGCTATTGCTTTCAAACGGGCATTGGCCACATTGATAATAATATTTGCCTGACGACAGATTAGAGCTGGAAGCGCCATTATTAGTCAAATGGGTCCCTGGCTGAGCAGTAGTCCCAGTTTTTATTACTGAAAATAAAATACATAATATCATATTTATTAGAAACGTTGCGAAAAATTGAGAAGGCAGATAAATATGAAATTTATACCCGCCCTGGCTCTGAATCGCTGACGATACGCTCCAATTCTAAAATGAAAGGAGTTGTGTCGTTCCATTTTCTCTTCAAGAACTGGTCTTCCACAAATATTACAAATAATCGCTCCTGAACCTTCCTCGTGGAGTCTTTGATGAGCTTCAAAATCAGCTTTTGTGTTGGATTGGTAAGAGCACTGCTGGCAAGCGTAGAAATACCCTTTAGTCCTTGGAGCTTGGAAGTCCAAAGGATTGAAATCCGTCACAAATTGTATTTCTTCTTGATCATCATCATCATCTTGAGGCATGGTGTGACGAGGTGATGATGATGATTGGTCGGTAAAAGGAGGTTGATAAGAAGGATCATTGCTTTGATCATCGTCAAAAGTGTCTTCATTAGTTTCACCAAAAGTAGCATCATCTTCATCGTCATCAAGATGAGAATGACTCTTAATATCTATTCAAAACGTGAAAAAAAATGTATACTCTCGTCAAAAATGCAAGAATTGCTTTTGAATTTTTGGATTGTTTGTATTTAACTTATAACTCACCGTCTTCATCTGGACACTCCGACATGCATTCAGCCTGACTGCCAGTTTCAGTGATGATAAATGGTACATTTTCTGTTTTTACAGCTGAAATTTCGCATTCTTCAGTACCAAATTGTGGCGAATAATCTACACATTTGAAAACGATGATTAAAAATGCAGTTATAGTAATCTAATATAAGTTTAAATTTAAATGGTTTGTTTGCAAAATGTTAAAAATTTACCTTTCAATGCTTCTTCCCGAATCTTTCCCCAAACGAAATCCTTATTGTCAACAGTTTTGCTCTCCTCAATCTTCCCCTTCAATTCCGTCTGAATTGTTGTAAGTTTCCTTTCCAATTTAGAAATCTGCTTCAGTACCGCATAGAATTGAGTCACTGCTTCCCCACAAGATTGACACACATTGAACCAGAGTTCAGGGTAAAATTGACCATTCCCTTTTCTCAAAAATTGGTACAAAACGTCTTGCGGGATTTTGAGTATTTTTCGGAGGATGAAGACTGCTTTCAGATGCTCCTCGACTACTTCATCCTCTCCTCCAAATGCGATGGATAACGAGGTCACATCTTCACCATTTAACAATACATGCTCTGTTTTAACGTGATTTCTTTTATTAATTACGAAATCCGGAGAACAAGGCAAAGCACAAAACAAACAATTCACGGTGTTCACTTCCATTTTGTACCGATTTAAAAACTTAAATAATCTATAAAAGTTTACGCGTTTCCCAAGGTCACTGAATTAAATTGATTAGGAAATTGGTGACAGAAATTGGGCCCTAGCCAAAAAAACTTTCGAGTGTGGTGAAATATATGTGTTTACGTTCTCCCAACAGCTGAGGATTGTGTATTGAGCAAAAGAAAGAACAAGTGTATGGTTCGGTATGTGAATGATGATGATCATGAAAACATATGAAATGAAAAAGTTGCTGAGTTTTTCTTGATGAAGTCAGGAACTAATAAGCATACTTTATTTTTCAACAATTTTAATAATGACGCATTTTTTATCTATCGTTCCATTTTGCCTGTTCTTTTCCCCCTAGTTAGTTATACAGGATTTATGACGTCTCCAGCAGTGGAGATCCATTCGTTTCGGGTCTACATAAAACCCACATTCTCCACACGGGGTGGCCCCTGAACCTTGCTCGTGAAGTTTTAAATGTTTTCCGAATGCAATGTTACTGTTGCTCGTATACGGGCACTGGCTACATTGATAGTAGTATTTTCTGTATGAAGAATTAGACGTTGTTCCTGATTTCTTCAACACTAAGAAACCAAAATCGGAATGGTTAATTTGTTGAAATTAATTTCTGACCTGTGGAATAATTCAGCGAAGATACATAAAATCATAGCCACGTAATAAGATAACCGAAAGGCACAACATAGACGCGTCAAATTCAGTCCAACCAATTTTGTGCAAAAGCACAGAATCGTGGAGAGTTGTGTCACGTTATAAAAACCAATGAGAAAAAAGTGTATAAACCCCTCGTCTTCTCAAATTATATCTCAATTATATTCTACTAAATAAAAACATAATTTATTCTATAAATCTTCACCACGTCTGCACTTCCAAGCTCCATAAATCTTATTCCATCGTATTCTTCACGATGCCTGATGTCTTGCACTTGTATCCCTCCTGTAATTATGACGCTTGGCCCGATGAATCCCCACTTTTGTTGGATGCAAATAAAAACCGCATTCGCTGCACTGAACAGCCATTGAACCCACTTCATGAAGCGTCTTGTGATTTTCAAAGCGTGTCCTGTTATTGCTTTCAAACGGACATTGGTTACATTGATAATAACATTTTCCTGACGACAGATTAGAGCTGGAAGCGCCGTTATTAGTCGAGTGAGTTCCTGAAATAGCGGCAGCCCTATTTTTCATCACTGAAAATAAAATAAATAGCATTATATTAACGTGAAAGATTGCCAAAAATTGAGAAGGCTGTCGAATTTTGATTTTATACCCGTTTTTGCATTTGTACGCCGGCGATACGTTCCAATGACAGAATGAAAGGTGATGTGATGTTGCATTTTTTCTTCAAGAACGGGTCTGCCACAAATATTACAAATAATCGCTCCTGAACCTTCTTCATGGAGTGTTTGATGAGCTTCAAAATTAGTTTTTGTGTTGGATTGATAAGAGCACTGCTGGCAAGCGTAATAATACCCTTTGGTCCTTGGAACTTTGAAGTCCAAAGGATTGAAATCCGTCACAAATTGTATTTCTTCCTTATCACCATCATCATCGTCGTTAGGCACGGTGTGACGAGGAGATGATGATGATTGGTCGATGAAAGGAGGTTGATAAGAAGGATCATTGCTTTCATCATCGTCAAAAGTGTCTTCATCAGCTTCAGCAAAAGTAGCATCATCTTCATCGTCAATATGAGAAGGACTCTGAATATCTATTCAAAATAAAAGTATATTTACTCTCTTCAAAAACAAAAGAAATTGCTTTTGAAGTTTCGGATTGTTCATGTAACTTATAACTCACCTCCACCATTCTCACCGTCTTCATCCGGACATTTCGACATGCATTCAGCCTCATTGTTGGTTTCAGTGATGATAACGGGTACATTTTCAGTTTTTACAGTTGAATTGTTGTATTTTTCGATACCAACGTGTTGTGAATGTTCTACACGATGAAACACAACGAGTCAAAATGGATTTGAAGTATTTGCATAGGTTTTTAGATTTAAATAAATCATTGGCACCATGTGAAATTTTTACCTTTCAACGCTTCTTCCCGAATCTTTCCCCAAACGACATCCTTATTGTCAACAGTCTTGCTCTCTTTAATCTTCCCCTTCAACCCAGTCTGAATTGTTGAAAGTTTCCTTTCCAATTTAGAAATCTGCTTCAGCACCGAATAAAACTGGGTTACTGATTCCCCGCAAGATTCGCACACATTTAACCAGAGTTCAGGATGAAATTGTCCATTACCCTTCCCCAAAAACTGGCATAAAACTTTTTGGGGGATTTTCAAAACTTTTCGGAGAATGAAGACTGCCTTAAGATGCTCCTCAATCACCTCATCCTCTCCTCCAAATGCGAGTGACGATGACACACCATCACCGTCTAAAATCTTTTGCTCCGTTTTCACTTGAATACTTTTATTAATGACAAAATCCGGTGAACAAGGCAAAGCACAAAATAAACAATTGACAGTGTTCACTTCCATTTTTACAGATTTTAAAACACTACGTGTCCTTAAACCTAATGCAACATTTGATCCAAATAATGGATGAACACAACAACGTTTTATAATAATATTGAATGTAATTGAACTTTAGGATTTTAGGATAACTGAAAATCTGCGAGTAAAAATAAACATTCCCTGCTACATTGTGAGGAGCACAGCAGCTCAGAGCCGCGGTGAAAACATAGGGGTGACCTCAGCTGAAAAAGTAGCACAGACCCTCTTCCATTTCATGTGGTTATGGTCACACAATCAGACTAGTTCTTTCGCACTCGACTCAAGCCATCTGTCTGAATCCCTCTTGTCCGAAGGCATCGTAAGAGGCAAATGTGTACTCTTTGAAACTTTTTAATGTGTTAGACTGAAGAAGAAACTAAACCGAAGGTACAACACGCATATAGCATTCTGTCCTCTGCCAAAAACATTATTTTTCCTGTATTTCGTTGCTGATTAAAACAGTTTTGTGAAAAAAGTTATCTAAAGAATAATTACGTAATACTCTACCCTTTACAATTCATAACTATAAATATCTGACATGTGTATCTTGATGTTTTTCGTAGTCTTCCAAAATCCACATTATTACATCTTGTTGAATTTATACTCTTCGCACATATGCCCACTATCTACATGCAGATTGCTGTTGGCCTTTTGTACAACTCATCATCCGCCTTTTCGTTAGGTTGACTCAAAAGCTGATCATCAACGTAATTTTCATTACGAAATAGTAGCCCGTTCACAATTATGTCATTCAACTGCATATACGTCTTTCTGTCCTTCCAACTTTGTATTTGACGTTGAATGAAAAAGGCAACACAACGGAGGTGAAGTATCATGAAATCTTAGATATAGTATGTATATAATATCTAAGATCGTGTATACACGATATGAATTCATATAATTATTCTTTTGTATGAAAAATATGAGATCTGTATAAAGTATCAGATGAAAAAATGCAAGTAATAATAGTTCTTCTTAATGTTGGTTTCAGATATGATTCATTTAAATTTCTATTTTAACCTAGTCGTAAAATTTATGCGGGGAATAATATAACGCATAAATTTCCGGTCCATGGGAATCATGATGAGTGTATTCACTTTGGTTTGAGATTGTGATGAAATTTCATGCTCTCTTGTAATGACATTGCCAGCTCTTGGACTATCGCATTGAAAAAACATGTTGACTGGAACATCATCACGCAAAATGTTATTTTGTTTGTACAAAATATGTATAAATAGGTCGGCTAAGAGTTATAAAACTAAATACTTGAGGTATCAACAACAATTAATTGCGTAAATCTTTTTCAATGAGAATAATAATGCATTTCGAGAAAACTTCGAAACTTAGTTGTAATTTAAAAACGTTTAATAACGATTTTTTAAATATATCAGTGCAACCACTTACTTACAACCCCTTAAATAGTTAAGAATAATAGTTATTTTGAGAAAAAACGTACCAAAACCAACTTTTAAGTGAAACTGTTGTACCCTAAAATTTATGTGCGCTTTTTTCCTGACATGGTTTTCAGTTTCTGCGAAACGTCCTCAAAACTTGGCCAACAACATTTCATGCTCATTTCACTTCGCATCTTGATTCCACCAAAATTTCAAAGTTAGAAGCTCTTTGTTCACCTCCTAAATAAAAAAGAATTCATGGATTATAGACAACACACAAATTGGAACTCACAATAAATTTATGAGTAAACTTACTGAAGGGAAGTCGGCAATAAACAGAGTTTGCCAAAACCTTTCCGACCGTGAGATATCGATGCCCTCCAGTATTGATATATCCCCTACAAACATACGTGCGTTCGTGACTCTGTGGGTCATATCCAGCTAAAACTGCATTGGATGGAATTTGATGTGGTTGTTGAAGTGATTGCCAATGTGTGCCTCCTCGGGAAAGTGCCTGAAAAATATATTTGGATTACTACATCGAATTGCCAAAAAACGTTGCAAAACCGCGAATTTAGTATTACCTGACATTTATCCGTTTTTGTCACTCTTCCATTATATAAGACAGCCGCAACAAAATGATCACCCCGAAAATAGCCTTTTCCAGGAATCCATTGCCCGCCAATCTGCGCCCGAGCAACGTACACAGTTCCTGACTTGTCTTCTCCAGCGGCGTCAAGTTGTGAAGGGTGAGCACTTTGCCCTGACACCCAATTTGAGTTGGAGTCTGAAAAATCTACATCATACTCCAAACTGGTGGATTGCGTGTGCGTGACCGCAAACGCCAGTGAAGCAACAAAAAGTGAACTGTATAACATTTTTGAAATGACGATGAGTGGAACTCGTAAAAATAAACAGAATGGCAACTGCTACTAAATCAATAGCAGTCTTCTCCACTTATATACCTGGCATTTTTTGTTTATTCTATTTTGATCCTTCCTACCGTCCAGCTACTGACGTCAAGCATGATTGCATTTTCACAACAACAACATTAGGCAACCTTTTAGAATGAGCAAAAACCTTGAGTCATTTTATATCTCCGTGTTATTTTTCAGGACTTTGTTCTTGTAAATGTGTTTTTAGAGTGGACCCAACGACCCAACGACGACCTTCAACAACTCAATGTTTATACATTGGTTTGGAATAACACGCTGGTCTGAGACATTCCACTTAATTTAGCGTGATAGTGCGAAAAAAAGTCATTCGCTTATATAACATTTGTTTGGGTTGCTGATTGCTACTAATAATTATGCTGGAAATGTAAATCATCAACACACAAATGCATTTTAGCGACACGCAAGTTTTGCATGATGCATGATGCTCCTGAGTTGTGGCAGATGCAGATGCATTTTTGCTCTCGTTCATTTTCATGTAAACAGAATGGTAATAACATGACATGCCTGCATGGGATCATCACGTGCAGAAACTATATGTTTGAGCAGATTGGAATAAAATGTATGCAAAAACATTCTCCATAGAAAATTTTACGCATATACTTTTACTTCTCTAATGTTAGCACAGCAATATATTATTTACGAGGCTTGACATTAAAATTGATAACAAATTGTCTTTCTTTTATCATCAACACCAAGCCAGGCGTTGAGAGTTGAACCAAAGCTCAGAGTAAAACTGTCCATTTTGTTGACGAGGGATAACGAAGGAATGACGGTCACAAAATCACCAGTTAAAATCACGTGCTCTGTTTTCGCTTGCTTTTTTAATACTGAGAAAATCCGAAAAACATGGTTAAACACAAAAAAAGTGCTAACAGTTCAACCTAACCTTTCAAAGCTTCATCCCAAATCTTCCCCCAAAAGAAATATCTATTTTCAACATTTTTGCTCGCTTCGATTTTCCCTTTCAATTCAGTTTTTATTGTGGTCAACGTCACGTAAACTTGGGTCACTGATTCCCCACATGATTCGCACACATTGAACCAGAGTTTAGGGTGAAATTTTCCGTTTCCCTTCACCAAAAACTGGCACAAAACTTCTTGGGTGATTTTCACTACTTTTCGTAGAATAAAGACAGCCTTTAAATGCTCCTCAATCACTTCATCCTCCCTACCAAATGTGAAAGCACACTTTGAAGTCGTGCTTTTATTAATGATAAAAACCATCGAACAAGGTGAAGCACAAATTAAGTAGTTGACAGTTTTTACTTCCATTTTTACTGATTTCAAAACTTTATTTCTACATCGTTAATTCCGATAAGGAAATTGAAAATTTTGAAAACTGATCCCAAAATCAAAAAGTTCTAAAATCTGGAAATTAGGGGCCATGGAGTAAAAACCTTTCATAAGCATTCATCTACGATCAAAAGCAACGTATAATTCCAACATCATCCTCGTGGGTAAATGTACTCATGCTCTTTTGCAATGACATTGCCAGCACTGGGTTTAGCTGGGCTATCGCCTTGAAAAAAACATGTTGACTGGAGTATTTTAAATGAGAATAATAATTTGTTTCAACAAGATTTGGAGTGTTGTAATTTGAAAAGTTTATTCCAAATTTTATATCAGTAAACCACTTACAGTTAATTATCCCTTATAGTTAAGAATATTAGTTATTGTGAAAAACCCGACGTTTAATTAAATATTTTGTACCCAAAAATGTATGTGTGCTATTTCCGTTTTCCTGAAATAATATTCGGATCCTCTGGAACGTCTTCAAAACTTGGCCAACAATATTTCATGCTCATTTTAGCTAGCATCTTGATTCCACCAGAATTTCGAAATTAGAAGATCTTGTTTTAGCATCTAAATAAAAAAGAATTCATATATTATCTTCATCGGGTGCACACAAATTGTAACTCTTATAAAAAAGTATGAGTAAACTTACTATTTGGGAGTCGGCAAACAACAGAGTTCGCCAAAACCTTTCCGACTGTGAGATATCTTTGCCCTCCATCATTGACGTATCCCCTACAAACAAACGTGCGTTCGCGAGTCCTTGGGTCAAATCCAGCTAGAACTGCATTGGATGGAATTTGACGTTGTTGTTGCAGTGTTACCCATTTTGTGCTTCCTCGGGAAAGTGCCTGAAAAATAAATTTGGATAATTACGAAAATTGACAAAAAACCTAAGAAAACCATGAATTTAGCATTACCTGACAGTTCTCCGATTCTGTCTCTCTTCCATTATGCATTACAGCCGAATAAAAAGTACGACCCCGAAAGTAACCTCTTCCAGGAATCCATTGTCCGTCAATCTGCGCCCTAGCAACGTACACAGGTCCTGACCTGTCTTGCCCAGCAGGCTCAAGTTGTGAAGGATTAGCACTACGTCCTGACACCCAAATTGGAGAGTTTGGATATTGGAGATTCGGATACTGGAGATTTGGAATATGGAGATCTACATTCTGTGAAACGATGGATTGTGTCACTGTAAACGCCAGTGAAGCAACAAAAAGTGAACTGTATAACATTTTGAAATAGGGACGAGTGGAGCTTGTAAAAATAGACAGAACGGCAACTGTTACTAAATAAAAAAGCATTCTTTTCTACTTATATACCTTGCACTTTTGCTTTATTCTATTTCGATACTACCTACCGTCCAGCTACGGACGTCAAACATGATTGAATGCATTGTTTTGCAAATTATCAGGCTTTGTTCTTTTACAACAACAACATTAGACAGCCACTTAGGGTGAGCAATGCGTAAAAACCTGTGAGTGATTTATTTCTCCGTATTATATTTCCGGAGGATCTTCTTTGTTCTTGTTAATATGTATGTTTTTATAGTGGATCCAACGACCCAATGACAACTTTCAACAACTCAATTTTTATACGTCGGATTAGAATAACACGAAAGGTCTGACACATTCCACTTAATTTAGGGTAATAGTCCAAAAACAGTCATTCGCTTGTATAACATTTCTCTGGGGAGCTGACTGACAATTATGCTGGAAATGTAAAACAACAACACGCGAATGCATTTTGGTGACACGCATGTTTTTGTATATGATGCTCCTGAGAGTTGTGGCAGATGCAGATATTGCATTTTTCTCTCGTTCATTTTCATGCAAACAGGATGGTAAAAACAAGGCAAGCATGCATGGGATAATGGGAACATTACATGCAGAAACTATGTATACCTGTGATTGGTATAAAAAAAGGTATGCAAAAACATTCCCAACAGAAATTTGTACGCATTTACTACTTCGTCTTCAATTTTATCAAGGAAATATATTATTTATGAGACTTGACATTATTATCCATAACAAATTATATTTTTTCTATCATCATCACCAGGCACGGCGTTGAGAGTTGAACCTACGTTCAGAGAAAAACTGCGGTCACAATGAATATCACCAGTTAACACCACTTGATCCGTTTCCCGGATGGGAGTTTCACTGGTGATACGTTGATAATAATATTATATGATAAATCTTATTTCAGCGTATTCTTCACGACGCCTGATGTCTTGCACTTGTATCCCTCCTGTAATTATGACGCTTGGCCCGATGAATCCTCACTTTTGTTGGATCCATATAAAAACCGCATTCACCGCACTGAACCGCCCCTGAACCCTCTTCATGAAGCGTCTTATGTTTTTCAAAGCGTACGCTGCTATTGCTTTCAAACGGGCATTTGTTACATTGGTAATAATATTTGCCAGAGCACACATTAGAACTGGAAGCGCCGTTGTTAGTCGAATGAGTCCCTGACTGAGCGGTAGCCCTATTTTTCAACACTGATAATGAAATAAACAGTATCATATTTATTAGAAAGATTGCCAAAAATTGAAAATGCCGATTTTGTATTTTATACCCGTCTTGGCTCTGAATCGCTGACGATACCCTCCAATGACATGATGAAAGGAGTTGTGTCGTTCCATTTTTTCTTGAAGAACGGGTCTTCCACAAATATTACAAATAATCGCTCCTGAACCTTCCTCGTGGAGTCTTTGATGAGCTTCAAAATCAG
>JAQGAP010003542.1:0-12183 GCA_034697805.1 Orchesella bifasciata | reverse complement strand
CTTGTAGTTTTTGGATAAACTTTGAGTGAGTGAGAAACAGGACGAGTTTTGGCAAGGAAGCGAAATTGCGTTGCGTTTGTTGTCGCCTTTTCCTCCACCATACGCCTGGAGCAGGGTTAGAATAGAACGAAAATTACCCAGAAAGTAGCAGCAGCATGACATTTGCATAGGATGAAGGTGGTAGAGGCGACAAGTAGTAGCCTAATTGGATTTTTTCTTACTCTGCTGCAATATGTCAAGAGAGCAATTGGGAGGAAAAGTAGACGAGCAAAAAGAAAATTGTGAGTTTCCCCTTGTTTCATCATCTTTTGGAATAATATTTTTCATGTAAATTGTTTCATGTTTCGTCATTCTTGAGAAGCGGAGGGTATGAGTAGCTCTTGCTATGCCACTCTGCTTCATTATAGTTTTGTGTCTCCACTTTTCCATTCCATCCCCGTTTTTGTGCTTGTATGTATGTAATCTCGTCTCATTGTCAGATGAAGTGCGAGTAGATGAACAGCTCCAGTGTGATATATTGGAAACGGAGCGTATTGTTCATCCTATGATGATGGTGATCATGTTGTTGCATCCATGTATCCATCTTGCGTCTTCCCATTATTATCATCATCCTCCTCTCGTCAAATCAACGTTTCAAAACAATACCCCCTTCTCTCGCTAGTAATCTGCGTTGATGTTGATGCGAGAACAAAAAATTGGATTTCAATTGCAATCTCTTGCTCGCTATCCTCTCGGCCTACTTTAAAGAAAACGAGATGGGAAAGCTATCAATACGGTTTTGGTTCCATGTTACCCATCTTGATTAGTCTAAGAGAAAAACGGTTTTTGTACGTAGCTGCGGAGTAATGTGAGCTCCAAGTAGACTTCTTTTGTTTCACTTCGGGAGAGAGTAATGAAAAATAAACGTTGGTAATTTTGCAAATGAGCTGCCTTCTTGCCAACTACGCCACATATAATAAAGGATGATGATGAAAATTACAAACCTTTAGCACTCACCACAGTAAGTACATGTCGCATACTTCAATTGTGTCGAACTATTTGTATTTGTGTTAGGTTGTCCAAATATCTAGCATGAAAGTTTAAACATTCAGAAATGTTTTAAGTTGTTTTGGCAAACAAATTCCAAAATTCAGAATAAAATCTCATTTTATCAATTAAATTAGAGTAGCCATGACTGTAGCCATGTAGCGGCTTGTGAAATATAAGTATGTACTCCTCCCATTTCCTTTGTTTCAATTATTATTCAATGAGCTGATCTTCAACAGATTTTCATGCACTGCAATTATCCACGAAACCGAATAGAATTCACCGTTGCACAAGATTCTAATTTGATTCTTAGAAACTCGCTCTCATTTACTACCATCGCATCATCTTCAAAGTGAAAGAGGTTGTGAAACTCTTGCGCTTGTTGGATGAATTAAAGTTTGCTCCGCCAAACTCAAAATGTTTTACTTATTGTCAATATTCGTGTTGTGGGCGTCTCTGTCAAAGCCCCAAAAAATGTTGAATGAAATGATGCCTCATTAAAAACTTCAGGTTGACAAATTTTGTATTTGACAATCTGCTGTTTCGCGTTGTTAAAAATTAATTAGAAGCTGCGTATTGAAATGTTCAACATTTTTCATATTTTTGTATAAATTTAAATTACATTTTTCTCTCTCTCCTTTCCGGATCAGCGGCTATGAAATGACAATTTTTTTTAAATGAAAAGTATCCTAAGAAAAGGATGGATGATGAGCCACTTGTGAAATGAAATATAAGCCAAGCAACTTGAAAAAGGAAACAGTTTTCTCCTCTTGTAAGTCAGCCTCGCACGCTAATTACAACGGAGATACAAATTTATTTATTTTATCAATCTTTTTTAAGGAGAACACTCTTGAGTGAATAAAAAAGTGGATGAGGAGCAAGGATGTTGATGATCTAGTTTCATTTGTCTCATTTTGTTGCTAAAAAAGGGGGAAAATACGTGGGTTGAAAAATTTACAAGATCACTCACAACGAATCATGAAATAAATTGCAATAAAAAGCTGAAAACTCAAAGAAATGAGGCTGATGATCATGTATCACTTGAAAAAATAGAGCAGGACGTATAAGCCGAGCCTCTTGTCTAGCTGGAAAGCCTTAATCCTTTCATTGAAGGTAGAGGAAATGGAGAGGATAGTTAATTACTGTCGCCACATAGTTTACTAACGCTCGTCACTCTCTCCGGCTACGTGACCAGCTTCGTACTTTCAGAGATGCTGATGCTGGAGTTACAACCATGCCCCTCCTTCTATCCGAAATGCTGATTTTGATTACGATTAGCTGCATTTCGAATAGTTATCCAAGAGAAAAAACGGAGAATAGCTAGAGGGAAGCTAGGATACTTTTTTAAACTGGAAATTATGGTTGGAAGAGTTGTTCCGTGTGGAAGAGAAGAGAAGTGTGTCCAATGTTGAATAGTGTAACATTATTGAGAGAGGGAGAGAGAGAGTGAGAGGAGTACGAGTACGAGTAGTACTCCTCTACATACAATATTTTTTCAGTTCAGCTCAGAGTGAAATTTATTGCATTCCAACGCTCCGGGTGGAATCTCATACACAGAGACAGCGGAGATATATGACCATCTGATTACTTACTACTAGAGAGGAGAAGAAGAGAGGCAAGGAGCAACATGCATGACTCTCCCATTTCTAGAGTAATCGGGCTCTCATTTCGTGCATACATTTCTTGTTCAGAGAGAAAGGAAGGCAAGAAGCAAATTGCCATCTCATTTCTTTAAACTTTTGCTTCGCTTTTCTCCTCCCTCCTAGACTAGTCTAGATGATGCAATGCTCGAGCATAAAATTTAATTTGCAAAAATTTTCATATCACCAATCACCACCACAGCTACCCCTACTCCACTACTACCATCATTTATACGGCTTGCTAACAACAGTCAAACCAACTTAGCATCTATCTATGCAAAAAATGTGAGCATGATGGTGATGATGACCATGACGAACACAACTATTGTCGTCCCTCCTGCTAATTATTGTCGTTATTATAACTGCACATTTTTATCACTCGCGTCTCTAGCTTGCAGAGAGCGAGAGAGAAGTTGAAGTGTGTTGTGCGTGAGAGAGTGTGCAAAATCAGCGGATTTCATAACATTTTGTTCGCTAAGAACTGAAAGAGGCAGTGCCAATGCAGGTGGCTCCACACACGAAATGGATGGCTTTCATGTAAAAAATAATCCATTCATTCCAGTGGAGAAGTTGTAATATAACACAATTACAATTAATATGAATCACGGCACAGCGCATGGAAAAATTTATGACAACTTTATTAGTCCTCCACTTTCCACTTGGCTTCCTCCTTCTCTTGCAAAATGTGGGCAGCTCGCTACTAACTGAGGAGCCACATTGCTACATACATATAAAACATGGCATTACGCGCTCATGCTTCCCACTAAGCAGCCAAGAGCACGCTGACATTACAACGCAAAAAATAATTATTGGCGAACAAGTTAATTTTTTCTCTCATTTTGACAAAGTGTCAGGTGGAACCAGAGCCAGGTGGTGGTAAAAAGCAATAAAAATGCAAATGGCTTTGATGAAAACCGTGATGATTGTGCATAAACTTGTCCCTTTCTTTCGCTATCCCTTTGAGTTATTTCAGGATAATTATATCTCCTCGTCACTTTTGAACTTGTCAGCAACAATGGAGGCGGCCATTCCTTCAGGATCTTAAAGTGCACTTTCAGCTTATTTTATTGCGAGTGCCTGTGATTATGTTTTTTAATAAATTGATGAGGTGATAAAATGAAAAGGTGTAAAGCAGAATGAAGTAGAGATGCACTTGACCATGACATTTTTGCAGAGAGTGCCAAGTGATAGAAAACGCATATTAGCATGGTTACGAGCACACGCCTCAATTAAAAGAACGGAGAGACAATGGTGGGAACGAAGGAAAAGGACGATGATGACGATGACCAGACACCGATGTAAATGTATTATATAGATGCATTTATGCATGTACTTTCCGTGTAAAAATGTAAGAAACAAGGAAATTGTACACAAAAGTCAATTGGGAAATGGATAATCTTGGCAGGAGGACAGGACACATGGAAAATAAAGAGGCTTTGGCAAAAGCATACGGGCTTAACTTACACAAAAGCTTTTTTATTGAGCCGAGTCTCTGTTTGCTTGCTTGCAACAGAATAGAAAAACGTTAGGTAGTCGGGAACATTCGGATTTCTGCAGGCATTACACACTTCTATAATATTACGAGTTGGTTGATAGCAGAGAGTTTAGTTTCCCGGTAAGTATCTACATATTCCAAGTATTTCCATGTGAAAGTTGAGAAACCTTTTGGTGCAGCCGTTTGCATTGCCATTGCCTTTTTGCTTTTCTCTTCCTATTTCGAGGAACATTGGCTTGCATTTCATAGCTTAAAATATCACTAGCGCAATAGGATAGGACCTTATAATTTTCTCCAGATGAGAGAGAACATTTTCCAGGAGTACTCGCTTTCTAAGATGCATTATATCTGGTTGCTTTGGTGGGGGATGAGGAGGCCGTAGTCTGGGTGGCAGTCTCTACGGACACCCTCGCTTCTCTCTTGCATCATGTATCCAAAAAACCTACATGGTTTTTACTATCCAAACCAACCTCACTGGATGGATACATGCTGGCAATAAAAAGGTTTCTTTCTCATGATTTTACCGGCATGCAAACTCCTCACAGCACTGGAAGAATGGATTTGCTGCGGTGTAACAAGAACGGGTTTCTTCATTTTTAGAGGTTTTTGGAGGCCCGTTTACACTCAACTGAAATGATGGTTGGGTAGGAGCAAGAGCAGGAGCAAAGAGAGAAACTCATTTTTGCTGGCGTTGTGTTATACTACTTAGTCAGTTTACAGTGTAACAGTGAGGTCTAGTTCAGAGCTAACCGTACGAAGAACAGCACCAGACTCGCTCGCTCCTTCCGTACTAACGTGTAGAAAGAGTTGGAGGAGAATGTTATGAGAATGCAAGCCAAAGAAAAAGTTTTTCCTCTACTCCTACATGTGTATACCTAAACATGTTTTTGCCCTTGTTTCAAGTTTGACTAGAGAGAAGAAAAAGTGAAATGATGCTGGTTTGGTTGCTGGTCTCTTCTCCCATCCCATTGCTTGATAAACATGCCATGTTCTAAGTTGTAGCTCTAGCTTCTCCGTTTGCTGCAACCCAAAATCCAATGTTCTCTGCCCTGCTTCTTCTGTTCTACCACGTTATTATATCAAGTCGCCTCTACACAATTTTCTCTCTCTTCCCAATGCTTTGCTTCAACAAGAGCCACAGCAAAAAAGGAACTCTGGTTCTGGTAACAACGACGATGCTGATGATGGCATATGTGGATAGGATGTGAATGTGCTCACCAAAATCCAGCTCAGTTCCCAACTCACCGCTCTCCGAGAAGGGTCACGCTACTTTGTTCCTCTTGGATCTACTTTGTGCTCATCATTTGTGTCATAAATAGAGCTACACTAAACTTCATCTTCCTCAACTAAATACTTCTCAGTTTGAACCAAAATATTCTGTACTCCTTCTGAAGAGGAGAGTGGTGAACAGATTCATTTCATCGTCTTCTGCAATACTTTAATAGAAAAAAAAGAATACATGTTATTTGTGAGCATAAGCAGCATGATGCAGAAAAAAGTGACATAAGAAAGAGTGTAATATTATGCGTATAATATTAGACGGTTTCGTAAGACAGGACAAATGGAGTGAGCAACGGAGAACCAAAAAAGAAACCAGTTTCGTAACTTGTCACACTCGCATACTCATTCTTTCTCGCCGGCCTTTTTGTCATTTTCTCAAATCTGGAATAATAATGTGAGCAAGAGACACCAAGAACAAGAATCAACTCCACATCAACCGAGTTCCTCATGTGAGAATTGACAATTCCAGTTTTCGAGCAGCAACTGTGAACAGAATAGAACCAAAGAATAAAAGTGCGTTTTACGCATAGCTGAGTCCGTATAAATAAAAACGTTGTGTTGTGCAATTACATTAGCTGTGCTTCCAAGTAATCGCACGTGGAATTGAACTTCAAAAACAGAAAGACATAAGTAACGTTGTCTGCTACTCATAACCAGAATGCAAGTGACTATCCTTCCATCCACAAAGGAGCATGACTAATTTCGCCAACGATCATCGTCTAAGTTAACAAAAGAAACTTATTTTAAATAGAGCCAAGTCCGTTTTTAATGCGAAACTCATTGTCCGCTAAAGTTGTGAGTTGAGTCTCGCGTGCTAGCTCTAATGTCAAGGCTCAAACCTTTCGTCTCTTGTGGCTCCATACATCTGCTCATAATGTGAATGAACGCAAGCACGCAGCAGCCAGCAGAGTTTCTCACGTTTCCCATGCTTTGGTGAAGAACACGTTACAATTGTGCTTTCCCTTAGTATGCAAATAGAAAATTGTCTTCAACTGTCGACTAGTGCTTCTTTTCCTTTGCTAGTTTCTAGTTTGTCGTGTAAGGTTTCAAGAAAGACAGGGAAATTATCATGATTTCGTAGACAAAGTGAATGTTTTCAGCAAATGTGAGCATACATAATTGATGAAATGACATGTGTAAAAATGTAATAGGCTATGCATGCTTGGAGTGCATGGCTCTATCTTTCTATTTGTAAGTCAGTCAAGTCAACTCAGAAATAAAAGGGAGACTGCTTTTTCTTTTTTCTTGGGGGTCTGGCAGTGCTACTAAATTTATCTACTTTGTGTCACAATATGAATAAAGAGGTGATGTAGTGCTTCGTAAATATTTTGTTCCAAATTAGGGGCATCAAAATACATAAATTATTATTAAACGAGTGGATGATATGATGGACTCATGAGAAAAAGTGAAGTTAAGTAACATGGACATTCTGGATAACGGTAAGAGCCACTGGATTGTTCTTCAATAAAAATACGCATCCGCATATTACACGCTGCTTCTATCTGTATTTTATTCACAAAGGGTTTGTCTTCGTTTAAGTCAATAGTCGGACAAAAAGTTACGGCGTATTTCAAGAGTGAATAAAAGAGCACTCTTGTTTGTCAAGAGTATCACAATTTTTTTATGCTATTCTAATGAATTCAGTTCCAGGAGGCATGATGATGATGAGACGGAGGAAATGAGATATCAAAGAGGAAAAAAGGAGCAAGAGCATCCTCTTTTGTCTTGCTGTATCAATATTTCGTGTTATTTTCTCAGCTTTGTTTCTCGAGAGCAATAGTAATGTGTTATTTATGATGCCATTGGCAATGATAATTCATTTGCTAGAGTATGCTAAGCATAGTCGTCGTTACTTTCCTGCTATCAGAAAAAGTTGCTTGTTCCACATTGTCGAACAAGAGGAAATGGTGATTGTCGCTTCGGAATTTCTTTTTTAATTCCATTTTCAAGTGCATTTTTTGCATTGCACTCCATTATTGGAGGTTGTGAACAAGAAAATTGAGAATTTGTGAGTTGATTAGATGATGTGAGAGAAGGATTGCTATTATTTCTCCTCCTTAAACTTGTCAAGTGATCTCTATCTTTTCTCCCTTTAATTCCTCTATAGTTTCTTGCCTTTTAGCTATTAATACGAGGGATTAGTGAGCTCTTGTACATTTTTGTGAGGCTTCCATTCCAATCCAATACACATCGAATTGGGTAATATGGATGGGCAATTTGTGCAAAGGAGTAGGGAAGAAAGAGAGACGAGAGCGGCTTATCTTGTCCTTTTTACATAATATACATGGGAGCTACACGCATTCCTTGGGAGTGCATAAGTAGATTCTTGCCATCATTATCATTCCAACATCCTCTCCTCTCTTGCTTGCCCATTACGAGAATCCCAACGAACAATTGTCATCCTTGGCTTTGGCTTCCTTATCCTCAGCTCTTCCCCGCTTTTATTGCTACTAATGTGCTGCTTATCACCAAAACGCTAAAAACAACAACAAGAGCCATTTCAAATAAACTCGCAACAACTCTGCATTCCAAGTCACTCATTCACTCAATCTCACTCTCCCGTTTTTGCAAACGCAGAGAGGAGCAAGAGGAGGCATAAACACGTCTACTTAACCAAAAAATATCATGGTTGGCAGATTGATGGCATTTGTTCTTCTTGATGGTTTCACGGTGGCATACACTCCACTCTCTCACTCACTCACTCACTCACTACTAGTCCCTGCCTCCCTCATTTATCCGGATTCCATGGTGTGGTAGACAACACACAAGATGAGATAATCCTCTATTTTTTACACGAGCACTAAAATCCCTTCTAATTACAATGGCTTCCTTCATTCCCCACTTCTCCTCTCTTCCCCCCGAAATTCCAAAATCATTCGGTTTGCTTTTGGTAGCAAATAAAAGCTAGTGCAAAAAAGGAATGGATAGTAGCAAATAAATATTCAGTGCTTCTCTCGTTCCACACAAGTTTTAGTTGGTTCTGGGAAAACAAGTGGAAAAGTCAGTTTTATTTTCGTCAAGAGAGAAAAACACACGGCAGTATATCGATTTTTATAAAGAAAGAGGATTTCCTCGACCAAATATGTACATAGGAGAGATTGAGATGGGCTTGTTTTTTCTCCAGTTTCATGGTATGCCTCTGGAGTCCAACAGGAAGTATAATCCGATCATACGAATTTATTTTCCATTACTAGAGCCCATGATGCATGCACTGAAGACAAGGAAAGAGGAATACATCTACCTAACTCCACTTGTTTCTCCGTTTCCAATTTCAAGGATTACAGGGATCCCACTCGCATCAAGAATTGACATCCCTCCCTCTCTCACTTTTGTTTCTTCTTCCCTGCCTTCTTCTTCTTTCTTGGGGATGCTGAAAAATGGGAATCGTGGAGTCTCCCAAGCGAGGAAAGTGGTTTTCCAAAACTTGAGATTGCAAAGAGTGCGTGTCTCGCTTTATTGCGTGCAAAAAGAGCTTTGACTCTCTTCAGATTTTCACAGATGGCAAATGTCAAAGTAACGCGATGAAACTAGGTCTAGGAACCAAAGCCGCTCTACTTTGTTTTTGGCAAGGGCTCCGTATTAGTTGCACACTCACACCTTGAAAAGGAAAGTGAGACGAAAGTTTGGAATTGATGAGAGTGATAATATTGACGTATTTCCCAAAACGCATTTTGCTACCTCGTTCCAAGCTCAACTTCAACTGCTTCTGTTGCCCTTGCTCATACTTTCCATTTTTCTGTCCACTCCCAACTATTCCCATCATTTTTGAGAGCAGCTCCTTTCCTCCACATCACATCAGATTCCAAGGTAATCATAATGTAAGTAGTAGTTGGGTGAAGACAGATATATGTGTGGCGTTCCCCTATAAATACGGAGACTGAAGGTGAGTGGGAGCCAGGAACAGTTTTTTTTTTGCAAAAAGAAACGACTTGTACCTTGTGCTGCAAGATGAGATATGTGTGTGTGTAGCAACCAACATGATCGGACTAGCAATTTGAAACTTAAGTGGAGCAAAAGAGTAAGGCTGGTGCAGGACTAGGAGTCATGTTCAGAAATAATGGGAGCTAAAAGCAAAAAGTCGACTAAAGTCAGCCAGCGGGAAGTAAAAAACTTTCTTTTTGTCGGCATCTAACTTCTATGGCATCATATTAGACCTCGCTCTCTCTCCCTTTCTCTTTGAATGATCTGGTGTGCATGTGAACTATTTTTTTTTTGGAAGGAACAAAATTGTCCATTTTCCATCTAGGCTACGCACTACTTTCTTCCAATTTCTTTGTATCTACTACTACTACTACTTGGATGAAGATGTTGCCATATGTACATTTGACAACAACAATATCCTACATCTGGTGCCTCCAAGAAAAATTTGAAAGAATAACTGCTTAGAATTTCTGAGGAAGCATGTTACGAAATGGAACGGGAAGTGAATGGAAACTGTTGTCGGAATTTTAAGTGCTTTTTAAAGGTTTCAAATTGTAGAGAAAAATTGGGGAACTGCTCAACAATTTCGAGAGCATTTAGGAAGAACGGGGGTCTTGCCTTGAACATTTATTTCGAGTGCCATTTATCGATTTATTTTTCAAATGAGCTAAATGATAAGGACGGGGATTCAGCTAAAGATAACTGCATTCAATGAGTGAGAAGGGGAAGCAACAAAAAAAGAATGCGTTTGGTCATTTTCAACACTTTGAGAAAAGTGTTATTATTGTGAATGGGAGAGTCAAGAGGAGAGTGGGCTCGTAAAATAGAAATTCCTACGAACCCAACCGCTCCATTCTCACACGGAAATGTGTGATGATGACTGACGACAAACAGGAGATAGGTTTCATGAATGACTCAACTTCCCAAAAATTTGTTGCTTCTTCTTGGTTCCTTAATGCAAATAGGTTAGACAACATCTCTCTTGACAAAAAGGCATGTTTTTTTTTCTTGAGAAAGAAAAAAATAAGGAGGAAAATTGGTTAGGTTGGGTTGGGTTAGGAACGCTCTTGTTAACAGCTCAATCCATCATATACTATTTCTTTAGTTCAATGTTTACTTAAGCATTTCCATTCCAATTTCCCTTTTTCTGAAACAAGCTCCTCTTTTCCGTCTTCACTTCTTCTTAGAAACCTACGGTTTTTTTTGGAGGAATGCATCTTTTAGAAGCTCACTCCAACTCATACTCATCTGACTTTGACTTTCCCGAACTCAAAGGATGAAGAACCTTTTTCTTTATCGAAGTATGGATGCTGTGTACACTCCTCCACTGCTCAAAATATGTAAACAAAACAGAAAAAGGACAAACAAGAGGAGTTGCTCACTTTTTCAATTTTTTTTGGTTGGGGTTTGACTAACTCTCCGTTTTTTGAAGGATGATGGTGATGCAGATGTCTTGTAAAGTAAAGTAAACAAGAGTGAAACGCGTAGCTAATTATCATACATTCTTGATGTGGGGGCACATTTACTATTTGTGTGCCAGCCAACAGAACCAAACCATTTTCTGTTTCTCAATAAACAAAAGAGGAGAAAAACGATGTGAACTTGTTATCTCTCCGGATCCAGCACAACAACACGAAAGTATTTTGATTCATTTTCTCCAGAGGAACTGCTAAGAGGAAGGGTGTGCGTGGGTGGACTTATGTAAGTGCATGGAGGGACATGAGTATGTGGTGGTCTGCTGTTCACTCGTTATCTTTCTTTCTCCAAGGAAAGTATATTATACATAAATAGTAAATGGGAGCATGTCCTTATCTGAGCTCGTCCTCAGATTTTCTTGGAAGGGAAGTTTTGGCAAGATAAAGTTTGAAGGTGGGTGGTATGCTCGACAAGAAGAAGAAGGTTGTTCTTGTTTTATTGGTTAAAAATTTACACAGTTTCTTGGCAGTGGTTTGTGTTCACCCAAAGTTGTTGTGGAGTTGCTTACCTTTCCATTGGTCTCATTCATTCATCATTCATTTCGTAATCATTTTGAGGTTGAGGCAAGTCAAGTGGAGTGTTTGGAGGTGATGTTATTTCGGGTGGTGGAAATCACATGATGATAAATGAATCTATAATGCATGAAATGATTATGCGCCGTGGTATAATGCCTTCTCCAAAATTCACTCATCTACTCTCATTAACTCCTCTCTTCTTCATAAGCACACACAATTTCCTCCGCAGAAAAACGGCAGATTATTTCCGTTTCTCTTCTAATTCTGCCGCATGGTTAATAGGGAGAGTGTAAGCTGTTGTTGTTACACACACAGTCTTCTTGAGTCGTCTAGTTTACACATGGACAGAGGAGCATGGCTATGGCTGTAGGGCAATAGATCGATGAGAGAAGCAGAGAGGAAGACGACGACCGACCAAGAAAGAATTAACTTGTGACTGAGCCCAACGTCCTTTTTCGTTTTACTTACTTACTCACTCCTGATATGACTGAGAGAAGAGAATTAAGTGATCAAATTTCAACAAATAGCAGAAACCGTTCCCCAATTACAAGCATTTGCTTTTACGCAGCTTCAGGGGGAAAATGGAGAGAAAGAGAGAGAAGCTTAACATTTAGCAGGTTTTTACTCACCGCACCACCAACACCAATATCTACTACCTAGCACCATCATATCATTACAGGAAACAAAGAAGAATTAAGCTTATATCAAAACATAAGGGCTCTAATACAAAACATATGGAGCTGGCTACCCCAACCAAAATGTCTCTCTCACAGTTTTTGATGGCGAATGACTGGAGTCAAAAGAAAGAAAGACTGGCTGCTACTGCTAC
>JAQGAP010003541.1:0-12183 GCA_034697805.1 Orchesella bifasciata | reverse complement strand
CTCTGTGTTAGTATGGGGGACGTAGCATTGTCTCTGTTGTTCACGAGGGAGGTGGCTATAATATTGCAATGCTCCCTACAGTGTTTCCCTTCACTGTAGGATGAAAATGCATGTATTGTGCAAAAATAAGGTGAGACTGCAATATTTCTAAAATAGGAATGCAAGTAGCTGTGGGCTTCATAAGTTCCCAGCCTTAATATACATACATACATACATACATCCTAACCTTTTCATTAATAAAAATTTAAGTTAAATATTAAATTAAAATATTGGAAACCCACAGTGCCATTATTGACATCAGATATGGTTTAAGTAACGCTGTATAAAACCTGGCATATATCATGAACAACATTTATACAAAATTTGACATACGAAACGAAAGTGAAATCTTGAGGAGGATTTACTAGCACTAGTATAGTGGTAAATTAGTTCTATAATATAGATGTGAGTAAAAAATACTTTTTGCGGCTCCTTTACATAAAGTAGAATAAAGCTCGCCAGATTTTGTGAGTCAAAACCGCACATCCGTATAAAAATGACAATATACCAGAGCATTCAAAACTTGCTGCTTAAAGTTTGATATTTAATATACATATTTTATCTAATACGTCGTTGATGGCTATGTATTCCTACTATGAAATAAACCGATGATTCATTGAATTTAAAAAAACAAATGTAGAGATAAATGACTGCATTATAGAACCCGAGTTTGTGGTTGTTTATCCAAATATAAATTTCCACAACCTGCGTTTTTATATGTTGGTGAAATGATTAACGTCAGCAATTATATTATAAAGTCCTGCTTACTTTGAAAGGCGGAAGTGGGTTTGCAAGTGCTCTAATTAGTAATTATGCATGTTGAGCTGTTATAACTAAATTCTGAAACTCAAATTTTTCATTTAAATAATCACATTCATTATTATTTTACTGCAGTCTAGTCAAATACCAATAAGTTACGATTTTCCACACAAGAACAGTTCAAAACATATCTAAAAAATAATTAGTACTTCTTCAAGTTTTAAAACGTTTAGGAAAATGTTGCAAATATTGGTTCTATTGCTGTTGATTGTCATCTCAGAAGTAAGGATTTTTTGGGAGACTCAGGTTTTAAACGACACAAGTCCTAGGCATATGGATTATTAAAATTTTTTTATTTAGTCACAAGGTCGATCGGCGGAGTCTTCCGAAAACGTGGCTCCAACAAAACGATGGAGAGTAATTGGTCGCCAAGACTTATTCAGTAGGTTGAAGGCTCAAGACACTACCACTGTTAAGAATTTTGTCCCCTCAGGACTTGGCATCCGCTCAGGGGAACAAAAAGCAGTAGCGGAATCTACTTCAAATACTCCATTCCTCCATCAAGAAACAACTAGATCCACCTTACTAGTAGAATATACAAGCAAGGCTCCTGTGTTCCAAGATATTCTTAGGGATTTCAATTCCGAAAATGTCGTTGGGTTCTTAAACGTTGCCACAAATGCACTTTTGAAAAACAGTGACACTCAAAATACCGACCGACGTCGTAGTGACGCGGAACATGAAGAAACCGCTCAAATTGTCAATTCAAATATTGTGGCTGATATTCAGGAGGTTTTTAAAAATCCTCAAGCTTTATTATCAACAGTAATAAAAGGGGCTACTAAAATCCTAGCTGAAAATGAACGCTTGGACGCTTCACATGAAAATGATGGCAATACAAAAATAAGAACACAGACAACCAAACAACCAATCACATTCAATTCAGCAGCTACTACTGAGGCTCATCACGAGGAACTTGAAATTACGCCTGTACCTAGAGATTTACCCGCCAAAATTTTCAAAGCATTGGCAACCAATGCTGCAAGCATTCTTCCTTTATTAATGCAAGCAGAACAAATTGAACAAACAACCACAACAAAACCACAAAACCTGCAAGGTCTCGATATTGAAGGAATTTTAAAAATGTTTAATATTGACGGCAGTAAAGCCTCAATAATAATCGAGTTCATTTCAAAGAATAACATAAAAGTTTTTGAGATTTTGAGGGATTCCAACTTAAACCTTGGAGACGTTTTGGAAATTTTTCAAACCGGAGATTTCAGTAGTAAGAAAACCCAAGACATGTTGATGACTATTGCTATGCAAATCATGATGAAAAAGGGAAGTTCGAATTCTCAAACTACTGAGTCTTCTTTTGATGCCAGTGCACGTAAGTTGTAATTCCAGTTTCTCAAAAGGAGCTTATGCTTCTATAATTACTAATTTTTTCCTTTTGTTTTCAGTAATAAAGGCATTTATGGAAATGACAACGACAACAACACCGACACCTGCTACGGCTGGTTGCAAGGATGTGGAAAGCTTGAATGGAACCATGATTTGGATATTGACCTCTGCCTACGTCATCTTTAAAACCGGGTTTTTCTAGGTATACGCTTAGAAAACCATTATTTGGCAATAAAAGCGCTAAGTCGAATGAATAAATGAGTAACCAGTTGTTGTGTAGATACAATGAATAAACTGAATGAATAATTTACTGATTGTATAAATACCTTTCACTGAACATTGTTTTCTGATTCTATCACCTTTCAGTACATTGCAGTATTTGAATATTATTTCGCGAGCAGATATTAAAACCCAGTTACAAGTATCATAAAATAGTCATACTACGCATTATATCATGGTTAATTTTTTGCACGTAAAGCAAACCTTTATGTACTACGTATGGAAAATTATGTAAAAGGAAACTTGTGGTGAGATAAACACAAAAATCATATTGCTTCATTATAAAACGTGCCCAAATAAAAGGATGTAAATATTATATCAATTGTTTAGCAAATGCAGACACCATTTGTGTTGAAGGATTTTTATATATACATAGATTTCGAAGTGTCAACTACACGTCATCCATGTCCGAATTATGAGGACGTGTAAGCAGGCTCAATTTGTTTACAGTTTCTTTCTGACGACTCATTACATTTAATCAGTAATCAATACAAAATGTTTTCACTTCAACTGACTTAAAAAATGATAGTTATAACATATTTTGACAATTTGTAACATCTTGAATGAATTAGGAAAATTGAATCAAAACTTAAAGACCACGGCTCAAACTGTTTTAATGAATAATCATTATTAACGTTAAACCGACGAGTTTTATTCAAAATTCAAACGTTTCAGAGTATTGCGCTTCTTTGTTTAGAGCACACAATCAAAATAAGGTTTTCAGAATGATTATTAGTGATTTAAACCTGAAAATACGAACCAATGTTTAAACGAGTTCAGACTTATTTTGTATGACTTTCAAACCCATTTTAAATTTTTAAAAATTAGTTTCAAACTTCCATATTAATTTGCGCAACATTTTCAAACCGCTTACTCTAGGCTGTTTTAATGATTTGGAGTACCTGAAAATAAAGTTTAAACGCTTCCGCCAAAAAAATGAAAACGTTTTTGGCATTATTGTTTGGAGTGTTGCAAACATTGTTTGTACCCAACCAAGCCAGTGATCACAATATAGTAAAAAAGAGTAACCTACCTTTACCCCTCTATACTTACCTGAAAACGTCTACAGTTCAATTCCTTTGGTACGACAGTACTTCAATAGCTTACAAAATATTTACAGAGTGTTTCACCGTAAAATGTATCTACTTGAGCTATAGCTATTCATTTTTTGAAGCATTAGTCCTAAAAACCGATTCAAAATTCTTACCCTCGAAGTTCAACATGGTTGATCGTATCTACCCTAAAATCTTTCGTGGGAACTTACTGTTTCAAGATCAAAAACAACTTTCGTCTCCCGGCCTGGTTTTTGTGGCAGATTTTTTATCTCCACTGAATACTGTTGGACTATTTGAAATATCTGAAATGATAACCATTCACAAGCCCTTAAGGCTCCCAACCTTCATAATATTCCCAGCTTTCGGGTTGGACCGGATTTCTCTGTCAACTTCATTTCTTGGCATTAGTTCAGCCATCATCGTTATTTTATTGGTTGGAGATGACAACCAAACAGAATTAAATCTTGCCTGTTTTACATGCGTAACTGCAACAAAAGATAAAAGATTACCAGTATCCGTTGTTAATATACCCAAAGAAACCATAAGTCCTAAAGAAATCAATGGATTCTGGAAAATTCTACATTCAAATTTTTCTCTTCAGACTTTCAGCAAAACCTTGCCTTTGTTAACAAACCCAACCATTTGTGACAATTCCGTTAATGATTTAACTTGTGTTGATACTGTTCAAAATTTTCTTTTAAAACACCACTGTACAAATCCGCAGAACTGCATGAACTATCTTCATTATTGGAGTTCACTTCGGCGCTCAAAAAGATGTTAAGGTGGTAGTGATATGATGTTTCCATTTGGACTTGTTTCAGTTCACTTCTCATTTCAACATTTTTACGAGAAACGGCACCTAATTAACTCAGATGTGGCAGCCCTTACGTTCCCATTCACATGGGAAGTTTGGCTGCTAGTATCGTTCTCATTGGGAGGAGTTTTCTTGGTGATATTTTGTAATGAAAGAAACTTAGGACAGAAGGGGGAAATGTTTTGGCTCCTATCCTCCCTAATGGAACAAGATAGCCAAGCACCCCGTTTAAAATTAATATTTGCAATGTGGTTATGTTTTGGAATTTTGCTGCGAAACTTTTATTGCTCATCCCTTATCACATTTTTGACCGCTCAACCAATACCAACTAATTTGCCACGAAGTATAAAACAACTGTCAGCGTTAGGAGACAACGGTTCTGCGTATCAAATTTTGACACCTGACGACTTATACACGGCAATTTATTATAGAAATGGTTGTGGCGGCGGAAGGCTTTGGGAATTATCAAAGGCAGTAGCAAAACTATACATTAAACTGGTTACCTTTGCTTCTTTATCAAATGGAAACACTGCTAACGAACATTACAAATAAGGATTATCTCACAATTCGTAAGTATCGTCGAAAAAAAGGAGGGGGAGATCGGAAATACAACACTTTTATGGCACTTTATCTCAATTCGTACCAAGGTCAAAACGAGAGCATAAAATTTTCACAATTTGCATCTATAACTAGCTCAGTTTTAAGTGATAATGTTCTGTTGAAACTTTTTGCTTCCAGTATCTTTCGTCCAGTAAATGTCCGAACGGAAAGTTTTTTTGAGCTTTACGAATTCTGGACTCAGCATTCAAAAAATTATATTACAGAGCTGTTTCAACGCTACCTCGAATCTTTTGTTGAGTCTGGGTTGTTTAATAGGCTTAATGATAAACTAAGAAATCTGAAAGAAGTGGAAAGGCTCAAGTCTTTGAACGTAGAGTTTGGTCTAAACAAAAATTGGACATTCTATACTTACGTCGTTTTAAATCATAAAGGAAAAGAGTTTGAGAGCTCAGAGGATTGGGAGCCGATTCATTTTTCAGCAGTGTTCGGGATTTTGGTCTTGTACCTCATCTTAAATTTGACAGCTTGCAATATGTTTATTATTGAAATATGGAGTAGAGTTCTTTACTCGACGGGAAATAATATTATGTCAAGACTTGCTAGTATAATGGATCATGTAACAGATTATCTTTTTAAACGGAAAGTCAGGTTCTTCATCCGAAAATAGAGTGAAAATTGGATTGAAAGTATATTTAATACTTTTATTGTAAACTATATTCCAGTTTATCCTGGAAATAAATGATTCGACTTTTCTGACAATTAGTATATTGTTGATCGACTGTTTTCAGTTTCCTGCATACGACTTATATAGCTACTGAAAGCCGTGCGAACAAAAACTTAACTTTTAAATAGACAAAACGATTGGGTACATTTGGTAAATTTTACTGTAGTCATCTAAAGGGTGGGTTTAGTAAAAAAAAATATTATTTCAGCATCGACTCGATCATTGTTTTCACATAAAATCAGTCATAATGTCAATAACCCTAGTGTTTAAAACGTAATGAAAGTTATCATCGTTTTTAGTTATTCGCACAAGTCTGCGCATTCTCTGGTCATGAGTCATAGAATACGTATGAAACGTTGTAGTTTATCCACCGTATTTGTTTATCATGCACAAATTGTATTCAAAGTGCATTTAAGTTGATCTCAATCGTGAACCACATGTTAATTCAACTCTGCAGTAATTATTTGCAAAATTGATCTCATTCATCATGCATTGCACATAGGAAAACGTTGCACTTTGTATAAAAAGATTCTGAATAAAATCTGAGCATGACACTACGACTCTTCTTGCTTCTTGCGACTGTTCAATATTACACACGCTTGGTCTTGTCTCACTTCATTTTATTGTGCATTTTGTCCATAATTTCCCGACCGAATTGCATAAACCATAATCTACCAATCCATCAACCCACAATCCTACATTATAAAATGAAAAAGGTTTACGTTTAACTTAAATAAGGTCGTTTTCTTGGAGTGGAATACTGGTCCTTGACATCCTATTAAATAACAACAATAAAGGTTACTTGTAAAGAACAGAGTAGCTCTACATAAGTTTGCAAAACTAAGCTCGAGTGATACAGTTTATAAACCTCAAGGAGTTTCTAAAATTCTGTCAAGTTTTAAAACAACAAGAACGCTTAAAGCTCTACCTTATCTACTGTTCATTTTTAATTAGAAAGCATTACATGTTTCAAACACAAACAGTAAAAATCCGATAAAATTTACGACTGGTTTGCTTTACAGTTCTTACGTCTGTCATGTCGTGACGTAAATCGTTCGTATATTCTAAATTCTATCAAAGTGATGACCTCAGTTGACAACAAGAATTCATAGCTTGACTATCCACTTGTAAAACCAAAAAATTAAAACCCTCTAGAACTATACAGAATGCTACTAAAAGAGAATCTCATTCCGTACTTACAATGTTTTGTAGAAGTGCACAGAATTTTGAATGAAAGAATGAAATTTCCAACAAAACTATCTTCGACCGTATCGGAAAACAAGCATGATATTAGAGACAACGAGGGAGAAAAATACAAGCTTCCGTTTCAATAATCGCTGAGTGAAGCATATTTTTACTGCAATTATATAACTTTTAATTGCATAATATCTTATAATCTGCATCTTAAAATTTCACACTGGTGCATAATCTTTGTGATCTGTAATAATTGTACTTGCGTAATAATGATATGCGCGAAACTGGAGAATGAGATGAATGAAATGGTAGCCAAATATGTATAGTTTGTATAACTCCGTTTTAACAATACAACGTTGCGTTTTATATGTAGTACACATCTTTCAACATATTGCATTAATAAACTCAGCCGAACAAAACAAATACATGCTCGATTTTGATTCCCACTCTCACGGCTACCCGTCACAAGCAAACGCGTTGATAATAGAATGAAGAGGATCACAACGTGTTCCTTATAGCCCAAAAAATACAGGTTTGTCGCTCTGCTTCGGTAACGATAATATTTACATTGGAATTTTCAAGATTGGGAGGGCAAGCAAGCACTTACATTGCACACAGCGAATTGCGGATTGAACAGTCTTCTCAGGTGCTTCACTAACGAGGAAATCAAAGTATGATTCTATTTGGTTTACGCGTGCAATCCATGATAAATTCTGTTTTTCTCTGCAGTTCTTGTAGGGAGATCTAACAATGAACCTGATAAAAAAATTTCAGTTGCAATTTATTTATTTTTATTGTAAAATGCAAAAGGTAGTGATTTTAAATGACTTTTTAAACAGTTGACATTAACACTTTCGTTGTAGCATGAGATAACTGTAGAAATCAACCGATGTGATTGTTAGTATCGCACATGCATCCGACACGTGATCAAAATATAATTGAATATGATAAAAACATCAAACTTTCAAACTACATATTATATTTAGATTTTGGCCAATTATCTTTATTATAAAGTTTGAATTTTCTGATTTTAGTAAATTTCTACAAATTTTTTGACAAAAATATTTTTTAAAATTTTGATATAATACCAACGAGATTTTGAGTAATTTATCCTCTGAAATGGTCGTATTGTGCGGCAGCGTCAGGGTAGTTTTGTCTCCAGGTAGATCGGAGCTGGGGCTGGAGGTTGGCAATCCACTCGTCCACTTCAGCAACATGCTTCTTCTCATCAGCAGCAGCGATTTGTTTTGCTTCGGCAGCACAGGCATCGTCACCAGCCAGGCACATCTTTAGAAAAGGAAGATAAGGTGGAGGAGGCATTGACAGTGCCGTCTGAGGGGCTGGCTGCACTTGACCCAAAGCAGCTAACACGACGACAACGCCGAAAATCAGAGCGAGTTGGGAATTCATGTTGAATATTTGCGAGTAAATGATTTCTGTAAGAAATGTTGTTGAAAACTAAGTTGAGTTATGAATATTTTTTGGAGGCTGAAGTATGATTTATATACCCACGAAACTGGTGGGTCGGACGTGGCATTTGATATATACTTGCATGGCTTTGAAATGGAAAATTACAAGAAGCTAGTTTTTCATATCTAATCCTGTTTACCAGAATGGCAGCATACCGCACAAAGAAAATGTTGAATCGGTGTCAATCTGTGCCACGGCAAAAGCTGGTACTGGTACCTGAAAGCTTTTAATTCCAACTTCTTGTTGGTACCAGTGAGCTCAAATGGCAAAGTGTATCAAGGCCGATTTAATCAACGATTATGGGTATGCATCTCGCATAATAATTACATTACGTCAAACGAATTCCTCTTCAGGTACATTTATGCAAAGGTTTCAGCTTGTGAATAATGCAAGTATGGCAGTTAAATTAAAAGATTTTATGCTACGGAAATATGGAGTCTCGAACTAATCAAATGCATTTTCTGTAATACTCTTCCAGAATACCAGTTTAATGGGTAATAAACTTGAGACTAGCAACTAGCCGGATAATTAAAAACTGGTTTTTTGGTGCCAGAATTTTCCACAACATGCAATTGTATAGTAAGGTACTCACGTGGAGCTCATCTTCTGTAATTCTTACACAACATCCTGTTTACCTTTAATAAAGCGCATGCACACACGTATGTCAAATTTCTCTACTGAATTTTACAATAACATTTATGCAAATTAGGTGATATTTAGCTGATATAGTTTACATGCTAAAACTAGTTCACAAATGTGAAAATGACCTTGAAACTAAACCCAGTTGTATTGTTTGCTATGCAATCAGCCCACCAATTTCATATTCAGTTGTAAATATTTTTGTACCAGTCTCCTCTTCACCCCACTACGACACAACCTCGATTACTACAGTTGTTGTATACTTCTACTATTCTTTCTGTATACGATTTTAAGACAGGAAATCTACCTGAATCTTCTGCTTCACCTTGAAGAACATGTACATAAATTTTGATCTGTGCGCATCGAGGAACAACAGACAAACACGTGATCATTCAGTGTTCATCAGCAGAGCGCAGTGGAGATATCTTTAAACATTTGCAATCTCTCCACGTGTTTACGTTAAGTTATACTTAACCAAAAAATAGTTTTATTAGTTATTAAAATTGAGACCGGTCATAAAAATTATGCTTGTTTTCCTTCCCAGAACTCTCCCATGTAAGCACTACAGAAAATTGATTAAAGCGTAACACTTACTTAACTCTCTTTTACAAGATTTAAATAACATCACGTTTTCTAGGAGTGATGTACATGCTTGCACTATCAGCTTTCTGCATAATAATTACCTAAACTCAAGTTCCATCCATTGTACAAGCTGGTACTGCTTGACAAATGGAATATACGTAGCTAAAATCCTCTAGTTAAATTGTCCTTCGACCACGGTTCCAGTTGTCTCGCGTATTATGCAATCAGACCAGCTGTTTGTTTGAAACGAAATAGTTAAATAGCAACAACAAAAGTATAAATCATCTTGGTACTAGTCTCCTTTTGTCGTTATTGCGCAATCAAGTTTATTGTTTTGCAAGCTATTGCCATTATGTTCAGATACGATTTTCAGACATGTAGTCTACCTCAAATTTTAGTTTCCATTGTTTGGATATCTACACAAAGGATTGCACACAACATATACAACATCGTTTATATACTTTTCGGGGTATATAAAGCCACGGCTTGTTTCCGAAAATTATCACATTCCAACTCTCACTTTCCTGCTCAGCAACTCTCCAGCAAGTCGCTCCTCCACATTTCAACATGAACTTCCAACAAGTACTCATCCTGGGCGTTGTCATCGCCTTTGCAGCTTTCTGCCAAGCCAACCCGCTGCCCGAGAAACCTAAACTATTTGTGGATGAATATATTGAACACAAGACACCCGTTAAAATCCAGGCGGCTTGTAACCCTGGCGATAATGCCTGCTTACACAAAACACCACAAAAGCGGGCCGCATCTGAAAATACCAAACCAGTGGAAGTCTCTTTCCATGTAATATGTGACCCCGACAATGCTGCCTGCATAAAAGCAGAACAAGAACAGAAACTGGCAACCCACTAAAACGATTGTGTGGCCGTTATGTTGCAACGTTGAAGAACAACCCTGATGACGTCGCACTATACTAGCAATTCAACGGATAGATTGTTCTGCAAAGGTTGTCGCTAATTTGTAAGTTTAATTCAGTTTTTTTTTCAAAATTTTACTTTATTCAAATTTTCCTTACGTAAAACTGTACTTGGTTATGCCACGTTCTAATCCAAATTTGTTCCAATAAATGTTTTATCAATAATTGGCAATGATTTGCGGAAAAATTTAGTTAATTGATTGATTTTGCAAACTATTACACTCATATTGTACTCCCACTAAAGTTTCTTTTACATAGATTTAACTATTATCATGTAGCATCTGTATAGCAACACAATTTTCATACTTATCACATTTTTCCATCACAATTTGGATATTTTTAAAACTTCAGTTCAGACATTCAATGCAAACATAACAATGATTTTAGATGTAATATAAGATGTTTATCCGCGATGCATATGCGATCATGAAAAAATTGTTCTCGCGTTTGGTGATGTGCTGAACATCCCTTCTCTGCAACTTTGCTCAACAAGTCAGTTCAAGTGCTATATCTAGCAGCCAAATAGTTGTTATCAACAATTTTTTACTCATCCAACGCACGACAAAATGGTTTTTCTTGGCTTGTGGTTTTTTAAGTACCCCTCTTTTGTGTAACAACTTCTCACATCCGTTATAGAACTAAATGTTTCTATGGACCAACCAAAGCAACCTAATTATTGTTTTTTGAAGGTATTGTGTGGTAGCTTTAGGATACGTTTGACTCCAAGATGTTAGGAGCTGGAGCAGAAAGTAGGAAATTCCGGCCGTCCATGTCAGCAGCACAGTTCTTTTCATGGACAGCGCTCACATGTTCTCACATAGTCGCAGCCAACGTCACAGCTTTCTAGATGGCAAATATTCTCGAGGGAAAAGGAGACCGTCACTTGCTGTGGGACTGTCTGCTCTTGACATGAATGGTAAAGACGACGAGAAAACTGAAAACGTAAGCAATTTAGAAATACTTGTCAATATGTTTGCAAGAATTGGTTTTGGAACGGTCTGATTATGACAAAGGAATTGAGTTACCACATTGGTTTTTATGTTTTATACCATATGTTCAAATCAAATTTAAATGCCAACAGAATCGGTGGGTTTGACTTGAAATTTCTCATACAAATGCATGGATTACAAATGGGAAACTACAAAAACCTTTTTCCTACCAAATCACATTCAGCAGAATGGCATTATTTTGCATGTGAAAAAACGTTTGCCTGGCGTCGAACTGTACCGCGATAAAGGCTGGTTCTGGTACCTGTTAGCTTTCAGTTCCAGCTTGTAAATGAAACCAGTTGCCTCACATGTTCAGGTGTGTCAAGGCCATTTTAATCATCGAATATGGGTGAGCATATTACATAATAAATATAATCAACGAATTTCCTTTTCAGGCAGATTGATGTAAATGTTTGAGCTTGGAAAATAACACAAGTGTGGTGCAGCAATTAAATGATTTTATGCTATATGTAAGTATGCAAGTTGAGATCTCATCAGTTCTATTATATTACGTAAATGGGAAAGCTACACCATCATTAAATATTCTTCAGCAGAGCGGAGCGAAAAAATCTTTCTATGCATGGAGTCTCTCCCCAATTAAATATTTTACTACAAAACTCCTCAAGAATCCCAGTTTAATGGGTAATAAACTTGAAACTAGTCAGGATTATTATGTACCTTTAGGTACATATTAAGATCACTCTGTATCGCGTCGTCGTCGTCTGTCTGTCTGTCTGTGGGCA
>JAQGAP010003540.1:0-12189 GCA_034697805.1 Orchesella bifasciata | reverse complement strand
ATTTGAAGCATATTTCCAGGAAATGGTGTAATGTAGGTGCATTTGTACAGTATATTCAATACCCCGAGAATCCTCTTGGCACTAGACTTTAATATTTCAAAACATTTCTCGTTCTGCTGATCTGTAATGTGCGAGGTTCCATTTTCGAGTTTCAGTTTTTTCAAAGCTGGTTCATTCAAATTATTATCAGCTTCTGTTGCTCCGTTGCACTCCTCGTCATCGTCAGATACCGAATTTCGTTCCGGTGAGCTAGAATTTATGATTTCAAAGCGATTACGTGGACTGTAACATCCTTCGTCTTCACTTGCTGACGAAAATGAAACAATGTTGGAATCAGATGAAAATCCTGGGCTACTTCTTCCACTTGACCAAGAATGTGCAGGACTATTAAAAGGACTCAATGAGTCTTCTCCTCGTTTACTTTGGAGCACACAATCAGATGACAACATCGAAGTCTTCATCTTCATTTCTTCCTGAATCTAAAAACAAGGGAATCGTAGCTTATTTCAATTAATGTATTACATGTTTTTGCACAAAGTTAGTGACATGAATCCTCACTCACCTTCTGGTAACTGGGGCTGCTACACCGATATATTGGAGCAAAGGGACAGTGATCAGTGTTTTTATGAACGGAACACCTTGAATCGTCAAGTGAAGATATTTTCCTTCGCAAAGCTTCATAGTCGCAGTCTTCAAGATCCTGTCTTAAAATATCACACAGGTAGCTCACCAAGTCACATTGTATTAACTTCTTTAATGACACGTCATACAACTTTTCGTAAACCATCAGCAGCCATTCATGATATTCTTTGAATCTGGTTGACCTACAAATAAATGATATGATAGAATATTTAAGGTGCTGTTACTTAGTATAGTAGAGGTATCAATGAATAAATTTAATGGATGGGCATATTATTCATACTTTAAAATTTTGAGTGTTGAACCAATCAACGGTGAAGTTGTAAGATGAGATTGGTTGAATGAAGAAAATTTCGTCAATGCTATTAAAAGCTTGATTAAATCTGGTTGGTGAGAAAAAATTGCTTAGTTAATACAGGCATATTGCGTATACCTTCTATATGAAACAGATTTCTTAAATTTATAATTTAACTTACCATAATAATGGTTCTCACTAAGAGCATCTAATTTCTCCAAAATGATATGGAAGATTCTCAGACCCCCAAAACAGTCGCTGATATCCTTGTTTGAGCATAAATTAATCAAACATTTTATCACAGGCGTAAACAGTTTTCCGTCTGGTTGGCAGCCTTCAAATATTTTAACTAAGCAGCGAATTTTGCATACTTCCGGGTTGTAAATTAACTGAAAGAGAACCATACAGTCAGAAAAAGCTTAACATGTCAATATTTTATTTGAATTCAATATAACCCTTAATTTAGCTAACCGTATCTACAACATCCGCAGGCGCACTTCTAATCCTCACCGACAAAAAGTTAAGAGCCCTCACAACATCCAGCACAAAAGTTTCATCCGAAGACAAATTTCCTTCCCACGTCAAAGTATTCATCACCGTCACTAAACTACCAAATCGGAGCAGATGATTCCTCCCATTACAGGTGAACTTTGTGTCCGATGTTAATATACGCACAGCTCGAATACACGAGCATATCAAGTTCTTATTTGCAGCCTTATCCACAAAGTACTGCCCACTACTGGCGTCTTTATAAGTGTCAGAACTCATTTTTTCATCCACCACCTCCAGTATCCTCAGAATAGATATTGCAACGCCCGTTCTCAACATGGATTCCCGACAATGTGAGTCATTTGAAAGGTTGGCTGTACACCTAACTGCTCTACTCAGCATTTCCGCGTGCTTAAATACAATATAGGAGTCCTTTGTAAAGTTGGCAATGAACTGCTGTAGCGATGAAATAAAACCATTTTTGACTGCCTGGAATTCAAAATTAGAAAGTTATTTGCCAGCGACCACCAAAATGATAGAGTTTAATAATATTAATTCAGATCTGACACCGTGACACCACCTTACCTCCGATCTAATTGAATAGTCGAGAGCAAACGAATGGCTCAAAACGCTCAAGGAAACGTTGCAAATATCTCTAACTGTAGTATTCTGCTCCACTTCGCGTAAACTCTGCTCCTCCACAACAGTCAACTTCAAAACGTCTTCCGAGAGAAACAGCTTTTTCAACGAAAGCATTATCGCTTCCAGGGCCCCATGAGCCTTCAACTCCTTCCACGGTGACTGAGATCCACCCGAGGAAAACTTTTTCTTGAGAAACGTCACATACTGTAAATACTTCAACAGTTTTCCTCCCGTGGGGTCAGACTTGGAATGGATCACAATTTTCTTGGCGACAGCTCCACTTTCACTATCTCCTTTGACCACACAAACTTTTCTACTCGCCATCATGGAATGGTCAATCGTTAAAATCTAAACTATTTACTCCCCTATTTAGAGATTGGAGAAACATAAACAAACTCTGAATGAATCGCAGTTTTTGCCAAAAATGCATTTTAGGTAGGTCAGGAAGGTCAACTTTTCATTGAAAACAATCACATTATCATTTAAATCACATTTGATTAGAATACTTTCATTCAACCTGACAAAAAAAGCTCAGTCAGCTGAACACTCAAAACGTAACGTATTCTGTGCATGTGTTAAAGTTTGTATGCTCTGCTCTTACATGAAGTGAATGTGTATGAATGTATTGCCAAAGCATAACAACCTCAAACCCAAGCTGCTGCTGTAATCTGAATCTGAAAATCTGAGAAGAGGACGGCGTGCTGCGAGCAAGGCAAGTGCTGAACAAAGGAAAACTTGAAAAGCACGCGATGCAACAAAGCATTTTTTACGGTTTTCCGTCGATTTTGCAAATGAAACTGAAAAACTCCAGACAAGTCATTGGACTTCATTGCTGTCGGATTTTAACCTTTTGATGTGTTTTTGCGTTTTGACAAAATTGTTGCTTGAACCCGAGACCTCTGCAGTGACGCAAGCATGAGATAAGGTAAAAATGATTTTGGTTAAAGTTTTCAATTTTTTATTACAAAGGTGATCAAGAACACAAATTTTAACCCAACTTCTGTAATTTACATTCATATTATCCATTTAGCAAATTTATCTTGATAAAGTCAAACAGAAGGAATAAGATATTATGTATGTGTTTCTTTGAAATAAAGTAAGGTTTGTAGGTGTATTTCATGATTGAATGGTTAAGTTATTTACAAGAAGCGAACGTCTATAACGATAAACGTTTTGATGGATCATCAAACTGCAAAAAATCCAGATTTGAGTCCGTTGTTGGAAGGCTTTTTCAACTTTGTCTCATCTCGGTTTCTTGGCTTTGACGTAGACTTTTGAGTTGTCTTTTTGGTTTTGTTGGTGTTGGAGCCACTACCACCACCACCCCTCAATCTGAGAGTTGTACCGGTGGTTCCATCACCAGAGATGGATAAGGATTTGGAAAGAGTTTTTCTTGAGCTTTCCAAGCTCACGCTGCCCTTCTTCCTGGATTTACTTCCACCCACTAGATTGTCAAGGGTGGAGTGAATCACGTCAACATTGAGACTGTTAAGGGTGTCATCGATGGAGTTTCCAGAATTTAAATCTTTCCGAGGAGATTTGTTCCTTCCTGGGAGGATTTCGAAGGAGAAAGATTTTGGTTCGGATTGAGTTTTTCGGGAATTTCGAATATCTGAAGATTGCATCTTCTGTTTGGGCTTTGTAATTAAGGAAATTGCATTTCGAAGAGTGGACGATTCGATTCCAGAGGAGACAAGTTTCTTTACGATAGGACTTTGAAAGGTTGTCAAAATGTTTTGTGAAAATGAGGAAGCAGCAGGAAGCTGATCATCCTCCTCGGAGTAGGGGGAGGATGACGTTTCCTCTTTGCTTTGGAACGATGATGACTGCTGGTTTCTACTAGGGTGTACTTGGCGATGTTCCACTTTGTCGTAGTAACTTCTAGTGGGAGTAGCGGATGAATACTGAGACGGGGTGGGAATAGGGGATGGGTACTGAGACTGGAAAGGAGTAGAGGAGGAATATTGAGCCTGGGGTTGGGAACCACTTCCCCCAAACCTACTCAGAAAATCTGTATCACCAAAACTAGGCAAAGTGCTAACAGTAGGAAAACTGGGCGAAGTTGCGAAGCTGAAATCTGATGGAGACTTGAATGAATCCTGTGCAAATCCGGATGACCCAACATTAATACTGGGATTAGGATTGAAGGCTTGGTCCTGGTAGTAGTTATTTGGAACTGTTCCGGAAATCAAGTTGAGAAGATGCATACCTTGAAATTAAAAGTAAAAATGTAATAGAATTATTTCTAGAGTATTTTCATATAACGTCAAGTTAATGACGAATTTTACACAGAAAATTTTCTTGGAGAAACAAGCCTTCAAATAGATTCTTATTGCTAAATCCATCTTGTTACTTCTATTAACATTTATTTTTTCAAACCTTGAGCTATACTGCTGTATTGAGGGGCTTGTCCGTTGAGAGTTGTTAATGAACCAATACCATTATTTCCAGAGCCAAATTGAGATTGTGAAGCTCCTTGTTGCTGGTATGGGTTATACACCTGCTGTTGTTGCTGTCCTTGGCCAGAACCAGAGTACTGGCCTGGACGCCCAACCTGAATGAAACTAGATGCGAGGTCTAATGGAATGCTACCCGGAGCTAGGGAAGGTGTGTCACTCGTGGCACTGCTGCTAATGTCATAACTGCTGCTAATGTCGTAATTGGTCGAAGGGAAAATAGGTGCATAGATGCTGCTCAGTGTAGCTCCAGCTGCGGACGGATTTCCGATTGTTCCTACAGCTGGATTTTGTCCTAGAAGATGAGCAAAATAATTTAATCCCAGAGATGTGGAAGTTTGAGATGCAGGTGAACCAATGTTGAAGTCATATTCATTATATGTTCGTTTACTCAATTGTGATTGCGACGAGTCCGGAGATGGGCCTGAGGTGGGAAGCGCAGCAGGAGGAAGGAATTGGTTGAGATTGAATGCAAAATTTTCACCAAAATCTGACCTCGCTTGTTGTTGGTCTATGCGTTTCACCTCTTGTTGGGGAACTAACTTATGGGCCTCTAAAATGCTTTTGAAATCAATTCCGAAATCTGGAAGGGATGATGATGACGATAAAAGAGACCTCCCACTCTCTTTCAACTCCGTTGCACCATCACTCGTTTTTGACTTTAACGGTGACAGGCTAACTTTCTGAGTGGAGGACGCCACTGGGCGTCTTTGAGTTACACTTTTGTCCAAAACGAAATCTTTTAGGTTTCCAAAATCATCACTGTTAGTTATTTTCGACCGTTGAGTAGTAGTTCCCAATGACCTGTTTAGCAAATGAGTTATTCCCTGTCTTATCTGGTTGAGCCTTAATATTTGAGCAGCAGTATCAGACTTTCTCTCCGGTAATGATTCCTCCAACTTGACATGTTTCGTCTCAGTTGCATATTTCCCCTTCAAGGAATCTGGTGGTGCATACGTTGCTTTCAGATTCATTACCTTGTCATTTCTCAACAGTTTGATGTGCCTATTTCTTCCCCTGCTTCGGTCATTTATATGCTCATTGGAATCACTCGTTTCTGAATAACTAACCTCCACATTTTCGTCCGAGTATGCAGCAGCTTCATCTGAATCCTCGGTTTTTGGTGAAGCTGAGGATTGAGCGACATGTTTATCTTGATTTGAAACTCCCTTTTTTGGTTCATCCGCAGTTTCATCATTTACATTGAAAAGTGCCGTGTGCAGTACTGCATGAAACTTGTTAGCATTTTCGTTCAGATCTTCTGCATAGGTTTCTCCTTGAAATTTTGGAATATAATCTTTAAACTCTTCACTAACTTCTTCTTTAGAATCCCCTTCCAACTGCTTTCCCTGCAGATCTTGAGCATTGTCTGTTTGTTTATTCTCTAATATTTCTAATTGTTCATTTTCATTATTTTGTGATTGCACATTTGTCTCACTCTTTTCAACAAACTCTTCTTCGGATACTTCTTCTAAAGGAACGTTATTAGTAGTATTAGTATCGGTAGCATTGTCATTGTTCTCAACAGCAGCAATAATTGTATTATTAGGTGTGTATATTGGGATTTCAATAGAGAACACAAAGTCTTTAGGGGGAAGCACTTTCACTTCTGATGGCAAGGGATGGTGCTGCTGCTGTTGCTGCTCCTCCACTTCTTCCTCTATGTTTTCCCCTATAGCTTGCCACTGCTCATTGTTGTTGACATCAACTACGCTTTCATTCTCGACTCTTATTGAATCCAAGTCATTATCAAGTTTGTCAACTGATTGTGATTGAGAGTTTGAGATAACCTCTTGACTCTCACCTTTATTAATGTCCTCTTTGTTGTCGTTGCCGTCCACGCTATCTGGCTCATTGCCATGATCTTCTATAGTAATGTGGTCATTCACAAACAGTAGAAAGTTATCTTTGTTCTTCTCCTCCTCTGAGTGATTATTATTGCTTGCTAAGTGAATTGAAACGTGATTGTTTTCATCCTCATGATTGTAGTAATCATCATCCTCATCGATAACATTTTTATGAGATGATTCTCCGGATGCTGGAAAGAAGATTCCGTTTTGATTGCTTCCTTTCTCACCGGAAGAGTAAGAGTCTTCCGAATCTGACGAAAGTAGGAAGGAAGATTGGGCAGTGGGGAAAAATTCGTGGGAATCTGTTGGTTCCAAGGATGGGGACGATTCTGTTGTGCTGGCGTAAATGTACGAGGATGCTTTCCTGTCTTGGACTAGTTTCACAGATCGTGATAAAATTCTTTGGTGCTTTTCAGATTGCAGGTATCCAACAGCGAGGATAATAGCTGAGAAATACACATAGTAAGTTTTAAATATAGTTTTTAGATAAGTAAAAGTTTAGAGTCTGATGTCTCAACTTACCCATCAAAATCAAAATCACGGCCACAATAGCTGATCCATAATAACACAACTTGCGCCAAGCTGCGTGGCGTCGATAAGTTATGAATCCTTCTTCGTCATCATCCGGAGGTCCAAAATGTCTCGCAACGCTTTGACCCTTGAGCGAGCCTCCAATTGCACTGGGACTTAGAACTTGAGTTGCAATCGCCACATTTTGTCTACTTCGCCTAATTGTATTTACGCAAGATCTCCCTACGGTTCCCATATTGTATCGATTGCCCTGTTTCTTGTTGCCCAACGATGAATTATTATTGATGTTAAAGCGTCTTGACAGAAGTGTAGAGGTCATGTAAGATGCAGTTGACGGAAGTGGATCACTAGCATTTGTATCACTTGCTTTCGACCCCATGACTGCAAAATTCAGACTGAGAAGTTTGTCAACACGAAACAAAACAGTGTGCTCTCGATTAACATAGCGTCATTTAGTCAGCTTGCTCAATTTACCTAATCATTAAAAATTTAAACATAGCTTCAAGTCAGCAAGGCTGTGTATTTGTTCAAGAGAAAAGAAAAATCAGTCGTGGTTTTTTTATTGAACCTTTTACAGAAAAGTAATTCAGTAAGGGACTCTTATAATCTTTGAGCAAATTCGCAAAAGTTTGAAGAAATTGCAATTTGTTGAAATGCAAGGGAATCTGAATTAGAGGCAATCTTTTCTGGGGAAAACAATGGAGGATAAATACACTGTGAAGAAGCAATAGTTCTCGATTTCAAATTTGAAATAGAAGCATCATCATCATTTTAAGTATGCTATTGACTGTTGACTGTTAATGCACATGGTTCACTCATGAGTCAAGTCGGATTGTTTTCCATTGCTATTAGTTGAACGAACTCGTTTTACATTATTGTGACTCAAAATAAGAACAAAAAAATCCCAAAATCATGTAAAAGTTCGTGCTTGATTATTGCTCCCACTTCATTATTTCTTTCATTGCCTCATACACAACTACTACGGAGCTGAGCATTGTGTGAGCGTTAAAACCATCTGCCTTTCTTATCAAGTGATTTGTCTTGGGCTAACAATCAATTTCAAGAAAGTTGTGCTTGAGCATTCAGTTACGAGCACATTGTTGCTTTTTGTCTGTTCTCTGCATGTAGAGTATGCATTATCCTTCAAATAATCACAATGTTTTATTGTATTAATTATGCAGAAACATGCAAAATGCAAAACCCTACTCTACCACTTGTAGCTGTAATCCGAGCGAGTTTAAAGTACTGAAACCACAGAGTGAGTAGATCCATAAATATAGAAAGTGCCAAATAGATTTGTTTTTGGTGTTATCAACTCTTCTTCTCAATCATTTTTGATGCTATAACAGTCACTTTTCATTGTTGTTAAAATTTAGAGCATTTGCTTACGTTCTATTGTAAATGTGCAATAGTGGTATAGGTATGGTATAGTGCATTGCTAGATGGATCGATAGAGCACATTTTGAAGTATGTATGTATATATAATCAGAGGGTGCTGCTGGATGGAATGAGAGAGTCGAGTCTTTCTAAAAATGACACAGTAGGGTTTCACAATTCACGACGATTTGAATTAGAAACGCCATTGCTTTCATTATTTAAGTTTCATTTCGAATACTAACTGAGCAATGCACATCTTGGTCGGACGAATGCATCGAATAATCTTTAGAAAAGCAATGATGGTTTATAAGGAGTGATCGTCTTCACTTGAGCTGGTGTTGGTATCACCATCAGCACACCAGGCTAATGGTGCCATCAGTGAGCCAGTCGGTGTCGGTTGTGAGTTGTAAATATATACAGAATGAGTACCTGTTGTTTTTACGATGGGCATTTACTATGTAGTTTGTGAAGCATTCAATTTGCCAGAGCGATGTAACACGATGTACAACCAATAGGTATAAATGTTGTGATGAAACATTTATGATACATACTTTGAGACACGGGGCCGAAAATGCATAATGATTCCTTCCACTTCGAATAATGCCTGCATGTGCGACCACATGGGTGCTGATGTTCACGCAAGCTGTAACAAAACGTGATTATTACAATTAAAACATTTAAAGCCAACTATTGGCTGCAATGATTTCCGCAAAATGCATTTTTCAAGCATTTCAACAAGAACGAGATTGTAACTTTTATTGTTTAGGGAGCAATGATGATGAAATTTAGAAACTTCCGAAAGTGAATGCAGGAGTGTACATAAGCATACAAATGAAATGTGGGGCACTATAAATACTTTAGAGACAAATATTAGCATTGTACGTTCTACGTAGATTAGTTATTTTTATTAATGAAAACTAAATGTAGGAATCAGACGTCAACAATGTTTTGTAAAATTCAAAAATCAAATCGTCTAGCAAGCAGTATAAGTTTCCTACAGTAGCCTTTAATTCCAGCCCCAGAAATCCCACTGATTTTACTACTTCCATGCTAAAACTTGGTGATTCTTTCAGTCTCCTCCATCAACAAACTACCATATATATATCCTGATGCTGAAAAGTCTTTGCATTCCTCCCAGAAACAGGTACAACGATACCGTGTAGAAATGTCATGCAAAATATTTAACTTAAGAGTTGATCTTTGTAAATTATTTTTTGGGACTTGAATGAAACATTTGTGGATATGATAATTGGGAAGTACTGAAGACTAATTAGCTCGCTTAGCGAGGTGTCTTCTTTTATTAAGATGTGGCTGAATGAAATGATTAAACTGAATAAAATGGACCCCAATAATAAAAAAAATACCATAAACATGTAGTTCTCTCATCACAGAACATCCTTTCAGCCCATTCCTGAAAAAATGTCCTTGCCAGGGTCCTCGTAACTCAAAATCGTTTCCCATCCACCATTTGCACAGCAGTCCCTTCGCTTCAAGCTCAAGTCCTTCATCCTCGAAAGCTCTAACTCTCTCAAATTTCCATGCATTAATTTCAATTATGAACCAATCATTGTCTCTCAGAGCTTTGATTCACACATCGGAGATTAATTTTACGTGAAAGTATAATAAAGCTCAATGCGGGAACGAAACTCTCATATTTTGTTATATACCAAATTGTTTTCCATTATGAAATAACTTCGGTTCCTCAATTTTTGAATCTGCTCAAGTTCTAAGATTAAGATGCAATATATTGCAATGGGTGCGTTTGAAAAAATATTTCGGTCACATTTCGGAAGTGCATCCAACCGAGTCGTGGTTCCGGAACGTGGTTGAAGTTGAAGATACTCCATATTCTTGTGGAATGACTGGAACAAAAGAAAATGAACTCTTTGATAAAAAACTTACTCTAAACAAGATTAGAATTGCTGCTTTGCAACTTGCAAGAAGCCGTTGAAGACATGAAAACGTTTTATGAAATGAGAAGGTAAACACCTTTGTGACTCTTAAAATTATTATGAAAATTGATCAACTGCTATCTCATGTGTTCTTCCTCGTAATTTTGAGACTTCATTGGAAAGATGAAGCACCGAATGAAAAATATAAAATTGCATATAACTCAGCCTATTTAATAGGCATTGTTTTTGAACTTTTGAAATGGTAAATAACCTAAAAACAAATCAATTATGGCAATCTATGTGAAATATGCTTATGAATTAAAATTTTACTACAGATAGCTTAGTGTAAGTTTTATTAATTTAATGAATGCTCTTTACTCATGATTTCTTTCGTGTAATTTCAGATGGTCACAGCCTTCGCAAATATCCGAATTGTGGATGTTGGAGTTGGAAATTTCCGACAAATTTGACAGCTACCCAAATGACCAACGCAGACATGTGGAAGTTAGCTCATGTTCCTTCATTTCGATCTTTCAAATACTGCTGCATCACAGCTTTCAGTTCTCTGTCAGGTATTTTGCTTGCAGAGCGCTTTTTCTTTTCCAGCTCCTTTTTGGGCAACTTGGACCACCAAATACCCGATGGAAAGACAAGTTCAATTGCCTTTATATGTATACGGTCGATCATGCACTTGAGATCGCTCCCAGTCATCCCTTGAGTGTTTTTCACGATCATGTCTACTTGCTTGTCAGAAATCTGTAATTCTTTCTTCATACAATACAGCTTGAAAATTTCTTTTCTGGAATGGTCGTCTGGTAATGGGATGTGGATAATTCTGTCAAAGCGTCCAGCACGCTTCAAAGCCGGATCAACATGAGCCTCATTATTCGTCGCAGCCACCAACAAGACTTTGCTGGGGTCTAAATTATTTATTTCAGTCAAGAGAGTCGTGACAACTGTCTGATTGCCTGAAGAAGTATCATTTGCTGATCTCGCTTTGCCAATTCCATCTATCTCGTCCAAGAACAAAACCGTCGGTCCTTCATGGGCAACCCGGAATAAATCTCTTATATTGCTTTCGGTCTCCCCATAATATTTGCTCAAGCATGCTCCACTCTCTTGAAAATATCGGACCTTGAAAGTTTCAAGTTGAAACCAAAGCCATTTCATATTCAATCTTAGTTCTATAGTTTCAGGCAATACAACAACAAGAATTTTTTGTGTTTGTACGTTCTGTCCATGATTCCGCAGCTCAGTCACAATGCTGTCAGCAATTGCAGACTTCCCTATTCCTGGGGGTCCAACGAGCAATAAACCACGTGGAGTGCCAATGTTCAGAAAAGCAGCTTGTTCTTGATACGCAAAAGGCATCACAATCGTCCGCATGATTTCTTCTTGAAGGTTCTTCATTCCCCCCAAATCATCGAAGGAATGACGAGGAATTTGTTCGACAATAATGGCCTTTTGCTCCTGAGATGACTCTGCCTTTGAGCTCAACCTCGGTTTTTTCTTGTTGGAACAAGGGGACGGGCAGGTGGGTGCAGCTCTTTTTACAGCTCTCGGAACGGACTGTCTCTGTGGAGTCTCGGGCTTTTTTCTTACCGCAGTGGACTTCCTTTTTGAGTAGGGTGTCTTTTTTGCCACAGCGGACTTTCGAGGCTTCCTATTATTACCACCATATTTTGTCATTATTATAAAGTAAAATGTAGCGATGAGAAGTTAATGAAAATTTTAAAAAATGCAGCAAGATAGAGTGAAATAGATCTATACAAATTGGAGTGAAGTTAAATTGAAGGTGTATGTAAAATATGGGAAAGCACCTGAAGCTGAATGTGTGCAAAATGCAAAATGCTTTTACAGGTCCAGTAGATTCATGTATCCGTAGCAATTTCCAGGGTGGCTATTCACAAATCTGGGCAAATTTTCAGGTAACTTACCTGGAAAGGTAACCTGAATTTTAACCGCTTATTCAGAAAAATTTTACCTGATTTTCAGAAAACGGGTAAGAGTTACCCGCG
>JAQGAP010003539.1:0-12190 GCA_034697805.1 Orchesella bifasciata | reverse complement strand
GGGTGGATTTTACACGTTAAAATCCGGATAATAATGGATCCAATCCATATCCATTAATATCCACTTAACATGCCTGGACATCAGATTCCTTTCCCAAATATGTGCATATCACCATAAATCACTTCATCTTCACAGCAGTCCATCACCTCCAAAGTTGACAGTAATCGTACATACACGGCAAACCAACACTCACGCCTCCGTCCCTACGAATAACGTTGGGCAAATAAGGAACAAGGAACCACGCGATGGTGAACTCAAATATCTATCGAAATGTGATCAACACGTCACTCGAGCACATTGCTTTTCACTTGTATTGATTCCTCTTGATGAGCACCGTGCATAATTTTATCTGTACGCGAATAACTGTTTCACATCACTTCAATACTAATTAAATGAATCGGAGTCGGACATACGATTTTAAAACTAAAACTTGAAGATGAAGCTAGCTTCCTTTAAACTTTTCATCATCTCCGCATACCTCAACCTGTGTAGAGCAGTTAGTTACCACCTGTCACGTAAAGTTCAATATCAAAATCAAAGGCCAATTCATCCAGTGTTATATTATGTCTGGTCTCTCATCAACAACGAGGTGACTGATCAGGATCAAAGGATTAAAAATGAAGCACGAAACTACGTCCGACCTTTAACTATTTTTGTACAGGGAAGGTAGACAGGAACACATATAGATAGAGCCGTATTATTACCAATAGTATTCACAATAAAGGAAATCAAAAACTGTACAACAGAAAGTGGTAGTAATGCACTGAAAATCCTCTTTTGTGATGGACGACTGATGATGGACCCTAACCGGCATTCAATGGGCTTCCTTCCTCTCAAACTTCATTTTACTCACATTCACATTGCACACATGAACAACATCAGCCAAAAGCAATATTATCATCCTCCTCACCCTTCTCTTGTTTTACTGCACTGCAAAGGTAAAAGTTATACCTGCCACAGAGTCGAGAATTGCTGAAGAGGATTTTTATGCATGAAAACGTACTGTTCGTTATTATTATTTTTCATACATGAACTTATTATGTGTATCGGAAAGAGTTCACCCTTGTTCCTCCTCGTCACACTTACATACAACTAAAACTAACCAGTATTAAAAAGTAAAAGAAAAAAGGATTGCATTGCAGCAAAACTCAAGTTTCAATTTCTCATAGCCATACATACATGCATGAATATCCTACATTCATGAGCGTACATACATACAAATACAATCAAGCAACAATGCAAAACTTACACCACATAATCCACCAACTGAGTGACTGCTTGCGTGTAACAATGCAACCTGTAATTTTTATAACTTGATGCATGAATGTATATATATATGTACATGCACACAGTTACAAGTTACATTATTGTCTGCCTGCCTCCACTATGATGCATTGAAAACCAACACGAGTACTCTAACTAAACCTTACCTACCTGTCTGTTTTTACCTGTATGAAAGAGTTTTTTTTAGGGTAGACTGGGTTTTACATCATATTGTTGGTCGTGATGATGATGCTGCTACCAGAAACTTTAACCAGATAGTAAGTACACCTATTTCTACAAATGTACATTATGTGCATTACATAAAATAATACATGGAGCAGCCACATTATTGCCAACTATAGTACTAAAAATCCAACCAGGTAAAGGCAGTGGCTTTAGATACATACATTAAATATGAAATCCTGAAAAAAAAAAGTTCCTTGGGCCGTATTTTGTGTTTCTTGTATGTAGTTTTTAAACCGATCTTGCACGGTTGAAACATGTAGGCATGCATGTAGTAAGTATGTATGTATTGAGTAGAGGGCTACATCCGATTCAAAAAAATTGTCTTATTTACCACATGAAACTGAGATCATCTTCTTAGGACTTCTTTTCAGGATTGTATGAATATAATGGAGGATAGGCACTTAAAACAAGACGAGCCAGCTAGATCTTTAAAACTCTACATATTTGGGAAGGAGTTTAAAAGACGATGAACAAGTGGTTGTAGTTTGTAATGTTGCTACTGCAATCTAAAACTGTGTGAATGTGCGTGCGTATGAAATACTCTTTCACGTTAATTCGGGTCGATTGTATGAAGGTTTTAAAAAGTAAAGATTGGTAAGAGTAGGTATATAAGAAGTCCTTGGATATTCATATGAATTCAGTACATTTATAAATGCATTGCTTACAAGAATGGGATGAAAATACTAGTAAAATACCAGGAACTCGGCAGTCCGCAGTATTTTATGCTGCTGCTACCACTCCACACGTTAGGGTAAGGTAAGGCAGGTAATCATACAAAACAAGGAATTATTTCTCTTTAAAAACACACAGTCCTGTAGCTACAATAACATTACATCTTTCATCGTCGTCATATGGGAATATAATGAATGTTTGAATTGTACTCGTAAGCACTAAATTGCAGTGAACAGCATGGAATGCATTTTTACTCTTTCGAAGCTACAAAATCCTTATATTACATTAAAACTGGCCATGGTTTGGCTATACTTATGATATGATGATGTTCAGAGCTCTTGTATGTGTTTCTCTCTGCAGCTTCTGCTCCACTCTGGTCATGTGCTAATACATTACTGTAAAGACATTTAAACTCATCCCTCGTCAGGTTTTTTATGCTCGGTCACTCACACCTGCCAGACATCACCAGCCACAGCTAGGGAGAGAGAAAGAATATAAAGCATGGAGGTTAGATGGTATTTTCTGCATGTTATATTGTACAAAAGCTCAATTATTATTATTATTTGGATTCTCTATCATCTTCCTATCTAACAGCAATCAATTAGCTCCGCTTTTTTGGCTGTTGAATCTCTCAACATCATTTCTTTTTCCATTGTGGTTATGTTATATGTGGCTCTCCTCCTGTTTTTTACGGGGCTGTTGTGATTATGATCATCATCATATGACATGACGATGATTCAATCCTCTCCTAGATCGACAAAGTGCCTAACAATCTTTTTACAAGCCACGTACGCAATATAGTACTTAAAGTGCTACTACTTGACTGCTACAATGATGGTGATGATGTTAAAATGTGTATTAGAACTTCAAAACATTTTCCTATTGGGAAAAGCATTTTCCCCCAAAGTATGGAGTTTGAAAAAATTGACATTATTACTGTTGAAACGCAAGGCTAAGTTGACTTGCTAATAGTATGTTGCGCTACACTTGTGTGCATAACTGACTGACACGGAATTGTAATATTCGGCCATAATACACAATCAACTCCACTCATACATTTATGCGCGATAACATGGCAGTAGACAGGAAAGGTGCTTGAATCTGATGAAAGCAAAGTACGCATGAATGTGCATGAAAATCTAGTTTTGGGTGAGGTTGCATTTTTCCATTTTAAAACAATGCTGTAACATGATTCGTGTTTTAAAAGAAATTACATATACATGTATATTTATGACCAGAAGATTTTTAGGAATTCAAAATAAAAAATATGTATTACATCTAATAATATTGCATTCCTACATTATGTCAGGTCTGTTGATTCACTATGATTGGTTCTCGGTTTCTCTATATTTCGTTCTTAAATTAGGGGCTTGTTAATAATAATGGAATTAAAGTCTAGAGGCGTATTACTTTTGTACGAAAATCATTTTGCTAAATGGGGCATGGCACTAATTGCCAATCGCACACATAAAATCAACTAGGTAATCATTCTATTAACAAGTTATTCAGCGTGAGCCCGAAAATTCAAATGTATTTCAATGCTGTTATGCTCCAATTTTTACGAAAGATTGTGCTTAATATTTATTTTTCATTTCGTTTTAACATTTATTTCACTTTGTAGTGCACATATAGGCTGCTACAATTTGTGAATCCATTAAGTGAGATAGTTATGATTTTAACATGCATATTTCGGAATCAACAGAGGATGATATGATATACATATTTAACAGCTCCCTGGAACATTGTGCAGATAGTAAAAGGCGTCGGTACTAACAGTCCCATGATCGGGCGGATATCCTTGATTTCAGTAAACGCTTCATGAATTTCAAAATTGCTTCTTCCTCATAACACGGTCTGTGACTCAGGTGTTCAGTTACATCAACCCAAGACTCTTTTTCTGCATTACCAAAACCATAAACCAAGGTAGTTTCGAAGCCTTCCTCTCTCAAGCCTAGTTGAAGGAGACATAAGCAGCGAATTATTTTATAAGTAATGCCAGCCCACTTCCCAGTTTTTAGAGTCATTCCGCGTATAAAAATGTCAAATTACTCTTGCTGACACGACACCCTATTCTGTTACGTTATGTATAGGGTATTGTCGTGTTGATGCGGTTTGTGCAGCTTTAATAAGGATGTATGGAATTGTTTTGTTGTATTGTAGTAAACTAGGAATAATGTATTTTTATGTGTGCAACAAACAACTCATCATCATCATCATCATGTGTAAAATAATTTTCTTTTATTTCCATCAGATAGGAAAGGAAAAACATTCTTGGTGACAGATATACAAACCATGATTCCCATTAATGATTATTCCCTCTCCAAGAGAGTGCTGAAACGTTTAAAGTTCTTATTCTCATGAATGAGGAAGGTTCGTTTTTATTACCGCTGTGTCACGTTTTATAAGGTTCACTTTCAAGCAAACAATTACTATAGCAGGCAGTAGCAGCAGCACAGCGGATCCAATACAATACTAATTCACATCTTCCTCATATTATCAGTGTAAAAATGATATTGCAAATGCAAAATCCCATCTTCATACACACGTACTCTGATTTCGGAGTGATAACGATGATACCCTCAACAACCAAGCCATTGTTTACAGCATCTCACAGCTAACCACTTCTTCTTCTTCCCATGCAGTTCTTCCCTTACCTATTAACTACCCACCGGTTTGCATTGCAATTGCAAGGCAATGGCAATAACTGAACAAAAAATATAGCTGGTCTTGGTCTTCTTCGCCTTGAGTTGACTGCTATTGACGAGTTTTAAAGCAGTCAAGGCAGAATTGGTTGAGTTGAATGGAGTAGTGGTACAGGGAATGAATGAGACGCTGAGACAACATCGACGGGGTCCACTTCAAACGTATTTTTTACGGGAATATACAGTTGCTTGCAGTCTTAGAGCTTTTTAAAAAACGCACTTGTTTATGCATAACTGTTCCTTTTTAGGTAGGAGTTGCTCCGAATGATATATTGGTGAAAAAATGCGTTCGGCTTGTGTGGCTCGAAAAGAGTTCCTTAGACCAGTCGAATTTGTATGCCTTTTCGAAAAGAGATGATTATTGTCAACAGAAATAACAGAACATGTACGTATGCATGCGTACGATTTATGCACACACCGAGCTTCAGTGTCAGTGTTATGAAGTAATTGTACGTTAAAGTAAAAGCATAAGGTATAACGTACAGCTTTCAAAATTTTGATGCCTGATTTTCCTTAAATGATCAACAAAGTCTCAACCGTTTGATTTTGATTACCTTTGTATGTTAGTTTAATGAATTACATCAAAGTGAGAACTCGTTAGCACCATGCTGCTGTCTCTCTAATTTGCTTGTCGTGCATTCTCATCTGCATCATCGTTTTGACTGTGCTTCTAATTACCACTTTGTCACAGGAAAGTAAAATCTCAGATTTTTTTCCTTCAATTTCTTGCAAAAAAAACTACACATATATGTGTCGAAGGAATTCAACGAGATGCTTGTTCGTTCTCATATCCTTTGCTTCTAAGACCTGGGAAACGCTCTAAAATATGAATGCAAGTTATACGTAACAAACAACTACTGAAATTCGTAAACTCAAAGCTGATATATGAGACTTTTTTTCATGCTGTTGCAGATATTGTGAGAATTTTGAAGATCATCAAGAAAGAATCCCGTTTGTTCGGCTTTCGTGGAATTTGAAGCATTCTGCTGACAGATTAGCCATAAACTCATGTAAATATGATGTATGAAAGCAGTAAGGGGTATACAAGAACGTATGTATACTTTCGCCATATATGGTTCTGCACTGCATTGCCCATTGCGAAAAGGCTTCTTTTTTAGCAGCCGGTATCTCAACTTGTTTTCTCTGAATATCCGTTGATACAACAGAAGTCTCAAAGACCACAATTTTGTCACTCACAGAAAATCAAGTATGGCATTGTAAGCAAGGAACACACCGAAGTTAAAGAGCAGCGACAAGACAATGCTGAGAAATATAGAAACAATCCATGTCTTTTGGTATTTTACTTGAAATCTTATACTCTACCCACATTAGTCAAACTAGGAGAAATGTGTTCGATTCGTTCCTTTGTTCAGTCGCTGCTATTTCATTCATACTTATTAGAATAATGTACAGATTCGTATGCCATCCGTTCATTACTACTCACGTATCTTGATTTGTGTTGCAGAAATTAAAACAGAGTTGGGTGAAGGTAGGTAAAGGAATTAAGGAGGGGATCTCATTATATTAAAGTCCGAAAGAAAGAGAGGTTAAAGTTGTTGCACTGCATCATGCATGCTGAAGTGATGCTGAATCATCGGGATTGAATTCACAGTGAGCTGGTTCCTTCTTGAAAATCTTTCCTTAATTTCTTTATGAACAAAAACCCAAGGGATATTATATGCATATATAGTAAGTAAACTACTTTTCTGTGTGAACTTGTACACAAGAAAGCGGAGAGAGAGCAGAACTGGCAGCAACCAACCTTGCCGAATTTTTTAATATCAAACTTACAAGTGAATTACAAGGGAATAGGGAAATAATAATGATTACCTCAATAGATCTTTGTCTTCAATCTTGTTTTTGTTACCTAAGACGATACTTTTGTGGCTGCTATAATGCCACTGTTTCTCGATTATGCATCTTTATGAGAGGATGGTTTAGATGAAGTATGAATCAAGGGCGGCCTGAATGTTTATGCATTGATATATTGAGAAGGATGCTTATGCGTAGCGTAACCTGAAATTATAATGATAACAAGATCACATACCTATACGGAATTTGCACTTTGCACTACATTACACCAGTCATTAAAAATACCATTGTTTTGATACAAAAACCAATGAACGAGTGAACTCTAATGAAGAGTTGCTTCATTGTTCTTTTTGGGTACGGTACGTATTCGGAGATAAGCTGTGGCTTCTTTAAAGATTTAGTTTTACTATCAAGTATGAAGTAAGGGAAACGGGAGTTGCTACCTCCTACGGCATGACTGTCTTATGCAATTAAGATTTTAAAAACAAATATATGGCAGAGAAGTGGTCCGACCAGATAAGATAAAGAACGATATTATACCCTGAAACTTAAAATCCCTACTATACGATTGATATTCAAGTCCCTGTTTCCTTTGCATACGTCATTGCCTAAAGTGCAACAAACAGAAGCAAACCCTTAATTTAATACTCGTATTACATACATAAAATGTGTACAACGAACGACAACCTTGATTCATAATTTGATGAATTGACATTCATTCATGAATCATGAATAAAAGTTATAGAATAATATGTATACTGTACACTTTATATTATGCCCTACATGCACGGTATATCCTTTAAATTGAAATACACCAACTAAAATTTACAATGATTTGGATGTTGAAATTTTAAATACTTTATTTTACTCAGGACATGTAACACAATCTTTACGAATTGCTACACAAATATCTTACAGCGGCAGGAAAACTCAATCAACTTACTGAATTACACATTCTTCACACAAAACATTTGTAATATAATTATTATGAAATATCATAAACAACTATCTATCTCCTCCCACATTATACAACAATCAGAATCAAAAACACCATCACATATGTTCCTTGTAATAAATTCAGTTTTATTAATAATTATTTCAAAGAAATTAAGCATACAAACTGCATTAAATCTTTCGAAATGATCTTGCGCATTTTAAAACCTAGCTTATTTCTCCTTCTTTCCTGAGGTAATGTTGGAATGAAGTTTGACAACCTCAGGTTCTAGTAATTCCAAGAGTAAATTTCCATCATTATCAAAAAAGTTGGCAACAGATTTTTCAAAGGTAGCCGATTTTATTTGAGTCTTGTTGCTTTTGTAGCATGTAACTGTCAACGCATACAGGTCATCGAATCTATAGGGACGATCAGAAAAAAATACAATTGGGTTTAAAAATGCGCCCTCAACCAGATGTGAACCATATTATCATGTAAACTAAATCGATATGGTTATTTTTCATTCATCCTACCTCTTCATATAAGAACTAGCTTCCCACACGACATCAGGATCAAGCCCAGCATCATCCTTTTGAACAGCAACAGCAAATATTCCCTTTTCAAAATATGCCGTGTAAACAGTCAAAACACCCATCATCACAAAATATGCCGACACACAAAGAAGAAGGACAGGCCTGTAAAACAAAACAAAAAATCGATCAATCAATAATCTTAAATTAAATAGTTGGTCAATGGTCAAACTAAGAGTTAAGAAAAGGGAAGTGATAATGGGATATAGTTAAAATCCCTCTACAGTGACCGTGACCACAAAATTGATCAATAATTTGTACTAATTTGACACTGACAGACATATTCAAATTAGTTATGAGTATTCTCATTGCCTTATTTATGGCTTACTTTGATTGAGGAAACGGGTGAAGATAATCCCATAGTAAGGCGAGCATAGCAATGCCCACAGCAATGCTACAAATCCATAACCGACCATCAACAAGGGCGAAATTTTCTTGGTAGTTTAACCTCTTAATAAAAACATCTCGAACAGCATCATCCAAAGCATTTTTAACTGCAGATCCGTCCCATTTGTTAACCTTCGTTCTTTCCTCCACCTGAGAAAATAAAAATACAACCGTTGTAAATAACTTTCACCAATATAATAAGATATTCACTTCATTCCTTCGTAAATAACGTTGAACGTACCAGATTCTTATCTTCCTTTTCCTTTGGTGACATACTGCTTTCTTTTGCTCAGATCACTAGTTATCTGAAAAGCTACAAACATAAGGAACAATTAACAATCAAATCCAAAGGGCCAACACAACATCAAAACAAAATATTACATCAAAGAACAATATGCCGATGAGATCAATGCTAAATGTTACCTTTGACTATTACTCCACAGCTGATATTCCACTTCCAAGCGTATTCGAAAGCCGGAAACACTATAATTGGGATTCTTAACTTTCGACTTCAAACTTTAATACTATTTACTTTTTTATCAACAATCTCCGGCTGTTATCTCCGAAGAGTGAGACAGCCAAATAAACAATCACACATACCCTCACCCTGTCAATCTATAAGTGCATTCAGTCAGTCTCTCAATATGCTTATGTACGGACCTACGTGGCATTCATAGACTGTCAGTGACAACCAGCCATTCAGAACTCGCGCTGTGTATCAGCAACTTCTGAGACTTTTTTTTGCAACAACAAAGACTTGAGGTGAATCAAAAGCGTCTAGTTCAGAAATGCAACAGAACAAACATAACCCCCGCAAGTAAGGTGGGTGGTCTGGTTTACTATCGCTTTGTATCCTTGTTTTTTGATGATTTTGATGACGTTGCTAATGCGATATGCTGGCTTAATTTGTGAAATATAATGGGTGTGAAAACACGCCGAGAAAATATCTAGATGTCCTCCGTCGTAACTATTTCTCATTTCTTCAAATAAACCGTATCATTAGTGAGCTAGCGCTAATTATTTCAAAGATAGTGGTCAATATTAATTGTTGAGTTTGTATCAAAGCGTAACAAAATGAGTCATTTATGGACAGGGGCATACCCCCGAAACACGTCCAATGGAGATTATGGTCGGTTTTTGTTCGCCTCAAATCAAAACAGCAGCAGCAACAACAACCAAGGAAATTTTACGGTTTGTCCATCCGCCGATGGGAATCGAATGGTTCATCATGCTCACTATCCAAACTGCCCCAATCGTCAAAATGGTAATGGTCAGCCGAAAACGACGGGAGGAGGTGGATCAACTGGGATGCCTGAGTATACAATTGAGTATGGGGAAGACGCTGTGAGAGCAGCGTTGGGTGGAAATATGCCGGACTTCCAAGCTCAGTTTATGCAGCAGGTGAATAATGGAGCTAATCAGTCGAATAGTAGTGGGGTTGCAGTGGATCCCCAACAGATTCAAATGATGAATAATGGCAAGTCTAGAGTGGCAATGATTCCTGTTGTGTTTGGGGGTGATGATGACGATGATCAACAACAACAACAGAGCAATGAAGGGTCTGCAGAAAGTATGAAAGCTAGTGCTGGAGGTTCCAGAAATAATAGCAACAGTTCTGGCCAAGAATCCAATGCAAATGTTCCTACTCCTCAAAGTCAGAGTTCAGATGGGGGAGCTGGGATAGAAAGAGCTCCAGCTCAATCGGTCAAGCCTCCGAAGAAGGAAAGCATTATTGATGCCTATAATTCAGTAAGTTTTCAAGGTTTCTAATGCTTTATTGTATGAATGAACTGTTTAATTTATCTGTTGACTTAACAAACTTGCAATATTCATAGGTGCGCAAGGTGAGATCAACTGGGCAAGTGAAATATGGTCGGCACATACGACCATCGTATTGGAATCCTCAAGTTCCGAATCCATGTCGCAAGAAAATGGGTGGAGGTGATTTTCTTCCAGAGCTGCCAAAGTGCTCAGACGAACCACAGGTCATGCCCGCAATGCCACCTGCATCCGACATGAATATTCCTGATGGAAACGGAATGAAGGTAATGATGATGGAGAATAGCAATAATAACAATTGCTACCCAACTCCCCCAATGAACGTTGCTCAGCCTTACGGAATGCAACAAGGTGTGCAACCTCCACCTCAACGAACTCGTAGCATGCCGGTCAAGAAACATACTCGACCTACTAATTCCTTATGTGGAAAGTGTACCAAATGCAAGAACCTCAGTTCTAACCAGAACATGGGAGAGCCCCAAGTTATGACCTTCCCTGCCTACTCCCCTGGGACAAGACGTTCGGCTGGCAGTCGCAATTTAACTAGCTCTAACCTTGGACAAAGTGCTAAAAATTTCAGAGCGATACGATTTTCTTCCACTTGAAAATATACTGTTAAAAATTCTTTATACAAATACTATTTTTCAAACTGGCTGTATACGTCATATTTATGCCTCGTCCTATGGCCTTTTAAATCGGAAATGAATAAAAGAGTTGTTTGTCGTATGCAATCTATATCAAACAACAACTGTTTGTAGTCATATTATCAATGTCACCCACCATGTCTTCTTTCTTGTCGTTCCATGCCATGATGAATAGATACTCAACCAGAACTTCAATGAGCATTGTTGTGTGGAGATCATTTTGAAATCGCAACAACCTTCAGACACTGACCTATATCGCAGCCGTTGTATGCCTATGGGGAAAATAACAGTTCAAAAATTCGGCCTATGTGTCCGTTTCTACGCAGAAGGTGTTTGTAGAAGCTTTTTACCAATGTCTTCATACTCCAAAATTATTTATACAGAATTCATAATTGAACGACGACATTTTGAATGGCATGGCGCATGACATTAAGTATCACATATTGTATTTTTTAGTATTTTTCATTGTGTAACTGCTCGAACTGTTGTTACGTATTCCCATAATTCTGTCACCGTTAGAACTACTAGCATAAACAAAAGCTTTATCTTAAAATCGTAGAGGTTGTAGAAAATGGTGAAAACAACGGAAGTAAAATGCTTGCGAAAAAGTTCGACCTAAAGACACTAACAAGACCAACAAGTTTCAGGCCAAGCTGACTGTTCTTTAAATTTTGAAGCCTTACCTTAACCATAATGGATGTTGTTTCATATATTCATATTAAAATCTTGATGCTCTGTTGAGAGAAAAGGTTTCACTGTCATTTATTTGTGCCACTTGTTCCGTAGTGGCACCTGAATAAAATACTTATTATATGACATCTTTCGTATCATATCCACAAATTAAAACAATATAGGTTTACGTGCGGGTGGACAAGGTATAAATTGGGGTTTTTAATACGCAGAGCTTATACAATATAAAAATTGACTTCCATTGGTATGAATGGGGCTGTTACGTAATACGTGTGCGTATGCGTGTCGTTGTATCTTGATTCGAAGTTTCTAGGGGTTCATTAAGCACGCAAATATACGCTTTGCTTTTACTTTTTCATTTGTATCAGACACGGCCCGACCAAAAGGGCAACTATTAAGGTTGGGGGTTCCCCATAGAGCAAAATAAAAAAGTCATTGAGTATCAATGGGCAACTGCCTTGATAAGCATGG
>JAQGAP010003538.1:0-12192 GCA_034697805.1 Orchesella bifasciata | reverse complement strand
TTCATCTTCCGCATTGCATACCTATGATAAATTGATATAACAAAAAAGTATGCACATCTGCATTGCCACTTGACTTGACCCTGCACCACACTGCAGTCTCTATTTCCGTCAAATTACCGTTTAGCTTCAATATCTGACCTCTGAACTTACTTTGAAGTTATGTGTATACCAAGGCAAGTTTATACCTTAAATTGTGAAACGTGAGCTATCAATTCATAGTGATCCGTTCCATTACAAACGTTTATTTTTATTGCTTATCCGTGAACATTCTGAAGACCCATTCGACGATGACAATAATAAACCTATTCATAAACATTCATCTTGCTACGGCCTACACAATAATGCCAACATATTTCATCGACTTGATCACGTCAGAAGCGATTCAGTTGAAAAAGGACAAAAATAGTTTTTGCTCCTAACGTTTTTAATATCCCTTTCTTGGTATTTTGTAGAACCTTCCTGCAAAACCTAGTATATGTTAGTATCTAAAACTAAGTTGGTTGAGATTCTCCTTAGGAGGCTGTAGAGATTTTCTGCGTAGGAGAGTTTTGTTGACGTCCTTTTCGTTCTTAGGCATATCATATCATTACCATCCATATTGTGTGAAGCTGATGCAAGCAAGCAAGCACCCAAAGTACAGAATTTGGAGCAAAGTACGCTCAAGACATTTGTAGAACGTACTATACTAACAGAGATCTGAAATGTGAAGGCGTTGGGTTGGGGGATGGCTGTGTTTCTATGAACATTTTACATAAAAATACCATCAGCATAAAACTCAACGTTATATTGCAATCTGATAACTACGTACTCAACATGTACTAGTCTCCCCATATTGCATTGTATTGTACTCCTTATGTATCACAAAGAGGAGATCCTTACAACACAATGTAAAAGACTTTATTCCGCCAGGTAGATTTCCATCACCTTCCAACTTCATCTAGTCCAGAATTTTCTGGCCATTTCATGCATATTCTAATGGTGTCATTGAGCCTATCTAACTGCCAACATCGTTAACTAACCCAGCTAAGCCATTGCAACAGCTTAGTTTGTCAGAGGCGCATATTTTTGGCAAACTGTGTAGTTAAAACATATTGGTCAATCAATCACTATTTCAGTAGTACATTCGACTTCGACGCAATTTGTTCCCTATACGGATCATATCATCATGAGCATTCAAGTGCATGGGAAATTCATAACATAACAAGTTGTTTACCAAAACATACACCATATATTGCATTACATTAAACCACACCGGATTCTGGATGTATTTCAGCAGAAAGCATAAAATGAGTATAAACCAGACAACAAACTTGGGTACTTTTCGAATTCAAGGCAGCTGCAACTACAGTTCTCGTTCTCAGAAAAGGGACTTAGGGGAGCAAACAAGCTTGATGCAAGTTGTAAATAGAAATCGACATACCGTTTTGCTTTTGGGTAGCAACAAGACAGGATCAATAGACTCGTAAAGTCCCCAGCCCCCATCACCATCATCATCATCCCCACTTCTCTTTAAAAATTTAAGTACCCAAAACCCAACCTAATCCTATCCCTTTCAAAAGCAAGTTTTCAAACACAAGGTACCTGTGGGATCAGAAGAATAATAATAATAGGGTAGCAAAAAGCACACAGCTGCCAACCAAACCAAGTGACAAAAGGGACCCAGAAAAGCAGCAACGTTTTTCACTTACGAAATGTGCATAATATAAAAACGTATACATAAAAAAATCTTCCCAAGCTCAAAACGATATTTTTATGCATAACGAAAATATTCAGCTCTATACACACAGGATACCCATTCATCAACCCTTCTCGTCTTTGTTCAGCAGATGCCCAAAAGCACGTACGCTGAGATACACAAGTCAGCCAGCCAATGAGAATCGAGGGATTTGGTATTTGCTCTTGTTGTGTTTTGCTGTTGGCGTAGGAATACAGATATTTGTTCTGGTGCTGCTGATACAAATGGGAAAAGGGAAAACAACAAAACCAGAAGGTTCTCTTGAAACTACGCCATTTGCTCCTAGCTCATCGAGGTAGACACATCTCTCATCTCCTTGTGAGGTCTTAGGAACGCATTCATCATCAATTCAGAAGCTTTTAGGAAGGAGATTTCATAACAAACAAACCAAATCATCCCAGAAGCTAGAGTATTCAGATACAGAGAGAAATTAGAAAATATTGAAGAAGTCAGAAGTGTCATCTTGTCCGAAGGGTTGTTAGCTGTTTCCGTATTTCATCAACAAAAAAGCATCCAATTCAAGAAAGAGTCAAGCATTGATCGAACCTCATCAAATATCAAATCTGATTGTCTTTGCCATTAAAACCTGCAGCAGTATTCTTCGGGGAATAGAGAAAATTAGGAAGAGAGAAGAAAATATTGAGAGTCCTCCTGGATTTGGCACAGTTACCCGGATCTGTTGAGGCTGGCGGACTGGTGGAGCTGCTCTTCTAAGATAACAGGTGAGTTATTTAATTAACATAATATTTAAAACTTATTTTGTAGTGTAGTTGTAAATATGTTGGTAGTGTATGTTTTGTCGAGTTTAGTTAGCGTCAGGCTGGAGAATAGTCAAACTTAGGGTATATGAGATTGGTTAGTGCTTTCGTTAGTTGGTTCAGTTGTTTGTGATAAGAATAATGAGTCATTAGTTTAGTGAAAACGTTTTTAGTAGTTACTCATCCAAAATGGCGTCGCCTTTGTCCTTCGATGACGCATATGGGTCAGGCATTAGCAGCATGGTGAGGATATGCATGGGAATGGGGTGGTGAAGTGATAGTGATGATGACGCCTGCCTTTATGATTGTTAGGCATATATATGGTTGAGTAGAATGTCTGGGGGAGTTGTACATAAGGTTTATTCGTGCGTTTGTATGTGTAAAATATATACATATCTTTATAGCTTGTGGTAGGGAAGCTCAGGGAATGCACGTAAAGAAGTTGATCTGGGTGGTATAAAAGTGAAGTGTAGCAGAAGATAGGAAGGTATCATAATAACCGTTGCTGGGATGGAACAGCTATCTATATAGAAATGCCATAAGGATATCTGGTTATGGATTTGGTGGGGTGTAGGGGGAATACTGAATTAACTGAACTTTTGTGCATAGACAGAGGATACATCGTCAATACCACAGTGTTGTAAAGTACATCCATAGGTAGGTACATGTACTGTAGTTGTAGTAGATTAGGTGGTTTTTTTTCTGTGAATATTGCGAATCTTGTTTAAAAGTACTTTGCAAAACATTACATAGCAAAGGAAAGTTACAGTAGTTAGGTATTGTGATATCTATATTCATTTGCGAAATGAGCTCGGACTGAGTCGTAGATCTTCGTTATCAGAAATTGGAAGGTGACTTTGGCCAAGTCTACTTCGTCGTTATTTAGAAATACAACGTATTTACAACATAATTCCATAATTTTTTGAGTGTATCCGTATGTGCTAGGTCACAAGTAGCAAACACTTATCGAATTATGGAAGGAAAGTTTAACGCTAATTTGTACAGTATGTTAGTTAGATCATAGCTTGTGTAAGAAAGAAATGATGATTTAATTAAAATAAGGACTATGGCACTTAAATGTCTCTTTATACTGTGTACTAATTTCCTTTTGTTTTTTTTTTGTTGATTTCAGGTAATTTCTACTCTCCTAAAGGTCTCAGGTTCTATCCATAAATTGATCCGTGACTTTTTCTGGGGAGGTGGTTTTTACCGTTGTTGTTAAAATCCAGAGAGCAACACTAAAGGGTTGGTAACATTTAAAAACCTTACTTCTTTACTGCTACTACTCTCTCTCTCTCGTAACAAAAATGAAGGCTCCACCAAGTCATGCATTTGTTGATCATGACGATCATCGTCAGGCTAATTGGGATCCCACCAAGAAAGAACAGAATGTATCAGATCTCTTAAAATGGATTTCAGATGTTCAAATTAAGCGTAGGAAATTTAGGAGAACTACTCGTTGCAGTAATTTGCTAGCAGAGGCAGTCCTCTCTAGCGCTTTGAGAAAGGCTAAAAAAGATCTAGCAGTTAAGCAGGAAGAAAAGCGTAGAAAAGCTCAGGAATTTTCTTATCAGTTAACTATTCAATATTCTAAAGCTCAAGAGGAAACTCAGTATTGTAAGCAGGAACCAACTAGTATCAATAATTCTAAAAACTACTACAATCCTAGTCCACTTTCGAACTGCAATAGAAACGAGTCAATTTCCTCTGATGAGGAAGTTCAAGCTTGCCTCTCCAGCTTAGATAATTTTTTCTCAGAACTGAAATCCATTAAAGTGTAGATAGAAAGAAAACAATTATTAAGCATTTCGCTTATGAATATGAACTGTGATAACTTGTCATAATAACTTATTTCAACGCATTAGAAAAAGTTTTTCTGAATCCGATTCACTAGGTTTATTGTTATGTAGTTAATAAAGGAACTGTAATCGTTAGTACAGTTACTTAGTATAGTAAGATTTTTATTGTTCACATTTGACAAAACTTGTATTTTTGTGAAAACATATGAAATGGAAAAAATGAAGTTAGTCATCTTAAGCGATGACATTGTTATATGAAAAAAAAATTAATGGTGTTGTTGATATTATTTAATTTTGGTATCTAATTTTGTAAGATTGTTTTGTTGTGGGCACATGATTATTTGAAGGGTGTTTTATAATGATATATTTCAGTCCTTCCGGCCGAAAAATGAGACGGGTTGACTGCTGCTGGTCCATGGCAGGCCAGGTCAGCCACCTTCACAGAGTTTTTCTACGAAAACGAAGGCAGATCATGAGGTCAAAGATTGAATCTACGGCGAAAAGGGAAATGTCTTTTGACGACAGCAGCAAGTATAGTATCGTAAGATGATTTCGTAAACTAATTTTCATGAAAATTTGGAAGGAGAAAATGGGTTTCTCGTTTGAAGTTCTAAAAGGCGAAATCGAATGGTCGCGACCAGACAAATGGCGAGTGTATAGGTACACAAGAACGCACTGGGTGCAGTAGAGTCTCACGGCGAAAGAATGGCGGTTTCGAATGTCCGGCGTTAGAACAGAACCAGCACGGTTACTACATTGGCCCTTTTCGAAGGAGAATAGAATGGAAGCTAAAGGTTTGACCCTTTTCTAACGTAATATTCATTTTTGGTATCACGTATTCCATTTGGTGAACAAGTATACAGGAAATGACGCCAAGAGAGGCGAAATGGCAATGAGGTACATATCATGGTCATCCTTTTGGAATTGTATTTCGGATGGTAAAGTCGTAGCGTCAAAACTGGTAATATTCCTCCGTAGGTCTACCTATATTTTTTAAAAAGAAAACAAATCAATCATAAGGGACATTGGGACTAAGCGGGGGTGGGAGGGGTAACTAATTGTCACAAGATTTTTTGAGTATATAATTTTAACAGATTGAAAGCCCACCACCGTCTTGAAAGACAATATTATGGATGCAATTGGCAATAAACATACAGTCCCCATACACGCACTCCAAATGTCCAAACACATACAGCTCATTGGGAGCGATTGAAACTTCATCAATTTATATTATCACTAAAACTCATTTTGTCATAATATTGTTATTGTAATGGTGTGAATATGTTTGGAATTTGCGGATTTTGTTTTTGCAATTTGAATTTGTACAAGGTCTCGAAACAAGGGTTTCGTGTTGGCTTTTGCTAAACTTGAAATGAAAAACACACCGGCTATCCTTTACGGGTAAAGTTTTAGGACGTAACACCAAGGTCAACGATGGGAGATCGTTGTGAGTTCCAACTACAACTCTAACAGGTATTACTTGGTGTTTGCGGTTTTGTAAGTTGGATTTTAATGAAAGATATTAGTATCAAACTAAACTAAAAAGAAATTCATGTGATTTTAGTAATGGTTAATCATAATTTGTGTGCCTTACTATGTCTTTGTTCCCCCTTTGTATGAATTTTGTAGCAAGGCTCGCTTCCAAGAAGCACTTCAATTTTTAGGTTTGAATGTATTGCACACACAAGGGGCTTTATTGGCTATTTTACCTGAAACTGTCTCCGTGTTGTTAGAAAAGTTTAAGTTGGCGGTAACAATATTGCGATTTTTTTTAGCAAGAATTGGTTTCTTCAGTTTTAAGAATACATATGATAATTACTTTGAGGTTTGAATAATATGTTGAAACAGTTGCCAAATTTTTTTTTTTCGAATTCCCTTTTAAATTTGAAATCTAGGAAGTCCTAGGGGCTCTGAAAATGTTGGCTTATTGCGGCCTTAACAGTCTAACTAACGTCCGTTGAAGTTGTCTGTTGTGTTCGTTTTAGTATTTGTAATGGCATATACCTATTAATTATATCTACAATGGCATGGCTGATCGACCGTAAACCATGGTATACTTTTTCCTACCGTTTTAAAGTACAATAATGAGGTTTCACTTAACGTGTCCTATTATAGGCACAAAAATATTGGGTTAGTTTTTTGGAGTAAGTTTTAACAGGTCTACAGAATGCAATTAGATCGATCGAGAAAGGTGCTTACCTAACCTATCCAGTTGGCTAATCGAATGGGGAGAAACAGGATCCAGAAAGATTGCACGTCCGTAACGTGATGTTTAATCATTGACGAGTCCGTTAAATTAGAAAAGAAGATACTTCGGGGGCACATCACAGCCAGCATTATAAGAATCAAAGCATTATGTCTTCAAGTCTTATCATCACTATCAGAGTCGTAAGATAATTTGAACAAGCGTTATTATCTGTTGTTGGAAAAAGGAAGTTTCTTCTTATTACGATACAGGTTACGCAATATATCACTTCCTGATTGCCCCATCATGTCATCATCAGCTCTAGAGAGCATATCCGTATTTTACTCATCAAAAAATAAGTTGTAGATCATCTTGTAATCTTCGTATTATCTCAATTCAATTTCTATAATGTTTTGTCATGTGGAAAACTTGTGCGTTTTATCTCCAGTTTTCTGTAGTTTCTTTTTCATTGAGTTCCTCTCATGACGTTGTGTAAGTAATCTCGTGTAAGTGAAGTTACTCTGCATTACTGTATCATATCTTATATTCATTTTATAAAATGCCAAAAGTTTAAATATTGCAACGTTGTGGAAAATTTTTTGAGGTTATAAGTTTTATATAGGTGATTTTGTTAAGTGCAAAGTATCGGAAGCGCAGAGTTATGAGAATGAGAAAAGTATCATCATCACCGTCTGTCATTCATGTTAAGTATGCAAAAATGCCGTCTTCATCTATTGTTCTGTTTCAGTTCATTCTTCATTGAAGTGATGATGGAGCTTCCAAAGTTTGTTCATTAAGTGGTAGTTTCTGCTAATATTTATCAATTTTCTATGAAAAATTATCATGTGAAATCAAATCTTCATGTTAAAAGTAGCGTTGCATCATTACATGCACGCAGGTTTAATTGTGCATTTCTGTGCGTTTTCTTTGTTTTTTTGATTTTGTGAAGCAAGTGTTTAAAGGAAGTCTCATGTTTAGAAGATGTGGCGAACAGGGGAGAAGAAATGGCGTTGTTCCAATCTACATACTACATGCAGTCGTGCATTTCACATGAATCATGTTGTTTATAATCATGGGAATCGCCAGACTAGTCTTATTTAAAAGTCACGTATCGAACTAGTTTTATCATAATATGATTATTCTAAATCATAGATATTTAGTATATATAATCCATGATATGTTGAAAAATGTTTTGGTGGAAAATATGTTGTCTTTTTTGCCGTATAAGTATGTTTAGTGTTAGACACATCAATCAAAAAGTATGCGCTGAATGTCTTGGAATATGGAATGGATCGCTCCTTCCATTGCTCAAGTCCGGTGTCCAAATAAAAAGAGGCGACGTCTCAACGTCAGCACGAAATCAAAATCTTCAAGTGTTTGGTGTGAGTTAATCTGGGAATGAATCAACCAAAAATCCTCCTCTCCTATCTTTCGGTTCGGGTTGCATCTTGTAAGAGAATGAAAATGGTTTTGAGGACCGGCAGCATCTCTTGGTCGTCGGGTGTAAAAAGGACGCTCCTCCAATTAGAATAAGAAGGCAAAAGGGTACATCTTCTCTTCGAGTGGTCAGCATCCTTTTCCATAGCACGCAGTAGGACCTACTAGGACAGCGAATCACTTCGGGTTATCTTAAGTTCATCATCATCTTCGTGGCGCGAGCTGAGCAGGCAGTGTGATTCATCGTCCATCATCATCTTCCTCCTATCCATTTCACGTAGAGAAGTTCAAAAGGGCCATCAATCACATCAGGGTCACAGAATACCAGGACAATTGTAGGAGTCTTAATTCAAATCCAAAGGTTATAGCAACACTGGCTCAAAGCACGAGGGAATCGCTGTATAGGAAAGAGAACGCTTGTTGTTCTGAAAGATGAGGAAAAGAAAGAAAACGTTTACGTAGTCACTTAATTTTGGGGGACCTAGCTTATAGTCTGATATCATGTCAGAGGTAAACAGCAGTTTTCGGTGAAGAAGTCACATGCAGCTAACCTTAATCCATCAGAATTCGTTAATAACCACATACCTGGTTTGGAATGCAGGCAATCTATCGCAGTAGGATGGCACAACTAATATGCAAATGTAAATGCTGCTGAGCGGTCACGCAAAATTACAAGTAGTGTTTTAAATTGGCGAATGCAATTCTAGCAGTCAACTACCTTATTCCAAAGTACAAGGAACGCTTCCCCCACGCCTGATATGCAAGAAAGCATGGTGCCTTAATTGTCAGCTTGTCTTTGGACGTCCGAATCCCTTTCATTGTAAAGTAAGTTTCTGCACTTTAACATTTTTAGTTTTTAAACTGAATTGTCAACAACAATGTTGTTATTATGCCTTTTTGTTTCATTATAACATGATTTTGTGGGTTGAGTTTGCACAAATTTAAAAAGTTTGCTAATTATTGTTTTCTTTGCTTGTTGATTTATTTTCAGAATAATTATCAAACCGTTCCTGCTTACAACCTAACCTTGATTGAGCATTTGCGCCTTGTAAGCTTTACGTCCCCGTACGAGCAAGTTATCCGAAAATCACTTCAGACAAATCCCTCCAGTTGCGTTTTCGATTGTTTCATCCAACCGTCTGCCCTAGCCGTAATCCCACATCCCGGTATATGTATCAACTTCAAGCTGCTCTGACTTCGTATATTATCCTGATAATCCAGTTGTCTTCGTAAACGGTCAGTCTGAATTTTAATACTTCGTTCGTTATCCATCATCAAATTGCATGAGTATGCGGCATCAACAAGCTGTACATCTAAGTCCGCACCGCAAAAAGTCATGAAAGCAGTAAAAATGGGGTCTGAAGAAGTCGTTTGTAAGAGTAAGGTGTCTTGTATCGCAGAAAAAAACGACTACTAATTCGGAGTAATACATAAAGAAATCAACTATAGTCTGGCTTTTAAGAGCATTCTACTTTCAGAGAAAGTTGCTCTGGTTTATACACAAAGAATTCAAATTTATGATCGGGTTATTTCTACATCAATCAACCATCCTATCCTACATACCACTAACCACACAGTGGTGGAAAGAATCAATTATACTGTTGAGTATCAGAATATCGTCTTACATTGAGAAAGTCATATTATGACAACACTTCATTCGGGTTCCTGAATAATTAATCTTCAAATTGAATAGCTGTTAAATGAAGCAATTGTGGTCCACACTACTATATTATGAGAAAACATCTCTTTAGTCTTTGCTGACAAAGTATTAAGCAGGAAGGAAGCACGTGTTGAAGAAAATGGTTCAATGTAATTGCTGAAGGATAGTATAGCATATAATAAATCTTCAAGTCACTTCAAGAAACGGATAGTTATCAAAGAACATGTTGCGTTTGTTGTTCCACCCCAGCTTACCATGAACATGTCTTCTTTTTTGAAAATCATTATTGGCAATAATGAGAAAATTCAACAGCAAAAGACAAGCAGTTTATCTGTCATCTGTATCAGAAGTGGATAGTAGCAAATAACATACCATGTTTGTTCCATCACAATCACACCTTACCTCGTACGTGTCTTCATTTCTGAAAACCATTTGGGTCTTGGGTCACGAGAAATCTCAACAGCAATAGTCAAGCAGTTTATCTATATCAGAAGAATACTCCTCTTCATCGTTGAACTACTCATTTACTTGTCACAATCGAATGTGTACAGGATGTAGTCTTGGAACCAATCATCCGTCCGTTGTATTATAACCAGTAAAACAGTATGAAGATCAGGCTGTGTTTGTTTGGCATTATTAAAAGGTCAGGGTGGCCTTGCCGCAAACGAGTAAAATTAGTAGTAAAAATCAGGAAATTCAATGGAATTCAGTCAACATCATCAACAGCAGTTTTAAGTTGAAATATAAATGGTTGTCTTATTCTTCATGCCTTAATTTTCTCATCCACAACACCAGTATCCAGAAGTTCAAGCCATGCAATTAATTTTAATGCAGTATAAGGCTGATGTTTGCAGATTGTACGTACGTGATGTGTTGCAACCGCATATCACAGTCACATTGCGTGACATTACATCTTCATATCGTCTAACCGTTGAGCGCTCAATGCAATATTGCGGTCATCCACCATTCAATTGGTACATCTATAGAGATCATCATGGTCTCCATCTATAATTATGGTAAACCAGTCTTCATCCCGGCAACAACGGCAGTCCAAGTCATCACTGGGTCATTTCATCTCATCGTCATCCTATGTTCCGTGTACTGTTGATGCAGTTTCTTCACTTCATCCCTGGCTGTTGTTTAAGCTGAGAAATGCTGACCACCATCATTACAGCAGGCCAGGAGTAAAATCTAAGGATCATTTCCGTCTTAAACAATAAATATCACTTCATTTACAATCCGTCATGAAGCCATACTCCAAACATCTTTGATCGTGTAATACCTTACTAATACAGAAGTATGGAAATTTCAAACTCATCTTTATAGGACTGCCCGCTTCACGTCTAGCTCACCGTTACGTAGAGCTGTAGAGATCCTTAGTACTACATTGGTATCCTGTACCGTCATCTTATGGACTTCGCATTCCAGATACTGTAGTCAAATTCGGGCAGTAAATATTATTCGTTCGTAATTCACAATATATGCCAGATCCCTGGTAATATCAAATCAAGATTGGTAGCCTGCAACAAGCAGAGCTTAAAACACATATCATATGTGTGCGAGTAAACAGCAAAAATGCAAAGGGTCAGTGGTCAGTCCAACCACTCCTTTCCCAACGATTGTTCGTGTTTCGACAGTTCAAGAAGCGTTAACGTAGAAGTAAAATGTAAGTGAAACGATAGTTCAACATCAGCAATCGGTCATCTGAAGTCTTGTTAAAACAGCAGCATGGAAAAAATCTCATCTTTTCAATCGTTATGATTACTTTTAGGAGCTGAAAGAATGGCAGTAATTGGTCGTTGTTTACACATCCGTTCCGTTGAGTTACATCTTACTATCAAGTCAAAGTATCGATTTACAAGAACTGTAAACTGAAAAGTATCAATCAAGTTAAACCAGTCTTAATTGCTAGTACAAGAATCCTGTGTGAGCCGTTTCATAAAAAAAGTGTTCAGAATGAGCTGTGTTTCTCAGCATTCCACCACAATCTAGTGTTGAGCAATGTGTTGCTCACTTCACCTGTCCTGCTTGCTAGTCTGTGTATAATTAGAAGTAAGGAAAAGGACAATTTGTTGTCCATCATATTCCTCTGGTCCCATGACGTGGTGTCATTTTTGAAAAGCATGTGTATCATGTGAAAATCAGCAGCAGCAGGATTGTCAAGTTATCTATACATATCATTGTCAGTTACCACACCATAATATACCATTCTGAAGAAAGAAAGTTATCAGTAGTTAATTTGCCAAATCAAAATCGTGTCACGATTCATTCTGCTTAAAGTGTTCAGAATAAAGAAAGGAATACACATCGAATACAGATTGAATACACAGGATTCAAATAAGGAGTTTCGTGGCCCCTATCGTTATCTGTGGAGTTTATCAGTCAAAGCTGTACGCAATATGTTAAGGACCAGTAGCTGTAGAAAGAATGTATCTCTGGTCCACATCCAGCAGCCCATGTTGAAAGTCCTGAATAAGTTAAATTAAAAGTAATCAGAGAGGGCAGGCAATCGCAGAGTACCCCGAATCAATTCGGTAGTAAATCATCCCATGCCATTCATCCAGCAAAATTTATGCAAAATTCAAATGAAATCCAGTGGTGGAAGAGGTGTTCCAGTA
>JAQGAP010003537.1:0-12197 GCA_034697805.1 Orchesella bifasciata | reverse complement strand
CTAATTAAAATGGCGGAGGTGTTAATTTTCCCGTTTCTCATGATTCTTCCACACAGTTCTGTATTTTCTATATCTAATAACACGGTAATATATCCATTATATAATCGCTTTCCAATTGGCAAACCGTCCCGATCCTTTCCCACCGACCAGACCAGACCACAGTGGGCTGCACAAAAAAAGCACTACTGTTTCCTAATTCTCAACACTTTTGATATGTATATTTTTCTTTCTTGTCAATCATTTTTTGCTGTGTGTTGTAATGTACCTAAGCTTCTCTAACGCTTTCTCTGTGACTTTGTCTGTGTTAAATGAGCAAGAAAGTATGTTCATGTGTGTTTATATATCTATATTTCATGCCTTTGTGTCCTATGTGTACAATTTCTAGGTTTTAAACCAACATCCGGATTCACACGGTTTGGATATGTCATGTGTCCCTCGGCCCGCACACACAGTCACACCCAAACACGAGTTTTTGTACAAATGAAGTCACATGAAAATGAAATGCGATAATCCTATGCACGTTTGCACAGCCAAGCAAGAATACCTTCTACTTTAAACTACCAATACTACTACTACTACTATTACTTCTACTAAAAAGCTATAAAAATACCTTATATACTAATGCAGCACGCTGTTCAATGTTATGTTTGTTCTGTTTATCTAATTCTATAATTCTCCTTCCTACCTGAGATTTCTATTTGCACTTTTTAAACTATGTATGTAAATAAATGTCATAAGCATTTTCGCTCATCTTTTCTCTTTCTTTCGTCTTGCCAATAACTTTTCTTGAGTCTTGTCTCTATCATCTATTCTTACTCTTACAAAAGTAAAGCAGATGATGGCACTGATGAGTTGTGGTGCTATTCAGAATCAGAATCTTTTTATACTTGTTGTAAATGCGTGTTGTCTGGTTGTCGTCCGTATAAACGTACTAAAGAAAAATTATAATAGCTTGTAAGAGAATGTTTTTTCTACAATTTTTCTACTTTTCACTTTGTGAATGTATGCGAAACTTTGTACTTTATGTGTCAGTATGTTGTCCTATATGAGTGGAACACGACATGTACATAAAAAATACATACATAATATGCGCAAATGTACGTTTCAGTGTGTCGTTCAAAAAATCCTTTTGTATTGCATCAATAATCACACTCCACGACATTATGACTCTTCTTTCAATTTCCAACAAAAATTGTATGTGAAAATCATTCTGTCCTTCATAATCCACATAGCTTTCAAAAGTTTCCTGTTCAATTATAAATTAATACTTATGTGCATTGAAAATTTGCCACGTATACCTATTATGTGAAGAAGAAGAAAAAAAGTTGAGTGAGATTTCAAAACAATCGTAACCGTATCGTACGTAATTAGTTATACTGATATATACTGCATCATCGAAAGATTAATTTCACCAGCAAATTATTTCATTATTGCCTTAAAATGCTGTAAGAAAGAACTATACTCTCGTAGATTCAAATATTTACTCAAGGAATGGCCGACTACCATACCGTTACTTATATGTGTCGTTAACAAAACCGTTTAATTATTATTAATAATCATATTAATCAATATTGCTAGCAGTATGTTAAGATTGAAGTCGATTTCTTCCCAGTTTTGAGCTTTTTACATTTTATAACTTGTTACATATAACTTTTAAACTTGTTAAATTATGCCCTGTTGAGTGCTACCAACCTCCTACGCAGCTGGATTACTGCTTATATTTGCATTAAGTTTTATCCTTGAAAGTTAAACATACGTACATAAACTATCTACATAAGTACAGATCATTACAGATATTTATACATTAGGCTTTGGTTTGTCTGGTACAATACAGTATCCTGCAATCATATATATATATATAGTATGTATGTATGAGTGTAAGTAAAGACGCACATGTTTTAGTATTTCTCAAAATGATTTTTATAAATCCACGTCCTTCGTATCGATTGCAATTTTTAAATCCATTTGGGATTTCCGAATGGAAAGTAATACACTTGAATGTATGTTGTGAAACGATGAGTAGCCTGCGTAAAATTTGAAAGGATCATCATCATCGATATATATGGAGTGGTGAGATGATTTCAAAAATACATATTATGAAATGGAGTGTATGTATTTCTGATCGCAAATGCTGAATACGACTGAACAAGTTTACTTTTTAAATAAAACTTACTTACTTTGAGCATAAGATACTGATATTACTACATATTTGAAAGGCGAAAATGTCCCTTTTTTGTAATACAATCGCCAACGCTCCTCCTACTAGTACTAAAAAGAACTACTACTAATCTGTATGTACCGTAATATGTAATCTGTAATCCAGTTTTCGCCTTATTAAATTTAAAACACTTCTCGTTCGTGTATAATCTATTTACTTGTCTGTGTTGTTGTTATACTTGTTCTTATGTACGTATTTGACTTGGACTTGAGTAACTGTTCACTCTAAATAAAATTATGAATCTAATTCAAACTAAACCAACTAAAATGGAACTTATATGACATGACCTAGCCTAACAAATTATTTGGATGTGAACAAAACTTATATTCGTGTTTTGATTAATAATTCTTTCTGATGATAACATTTAAATCACTTTAATATACGTACTTTAACATGTAACGAGTCATTTACAGACATTTAATATGCACGCGTAATGTCAACTAAGTTTGTGTGTGGGTGTGATTTTTTGACAGAGTCGTAACTTACAGCTCTCCAAGACAAATTATATAATTATGTATGTGCGAAAAGCAATTCCATTGTAATGTGTATTTATGAATACAATCATATATATTATATATTTAAGTCGATTATGTGTGGGGCATTGAATACAACTTATTCATGACAAACGTCTTTTAGAATCATATTAAGTAGGTACAACTAAACGCTACATTACAAGATCATTATGTGTTAGTATACTTATCTAAGCTAATTTGAGAAAACTGGGAACGGAAAATTGACAATGAAAAGAAAAGTTTACTTTACAGTCTATAATCAATCATTCACATTTCTTACCTTATCGTATATTGTAAAATCTGCCATGATATAACTTATAAGCTATATGTGTATGTAATATTTCTCCTGAGAAGAGCAAAAAAAATGGAATAAAAATACGTATTCTGCAAACGTCCTTGATAAAGAGACCGCAAGCCTGACATTATCTTTATTTCATTTTTATTTCATTGAAGCGTATTTCTTTCAACAGAATGAGATTGGTCACTGGAGACCCTGCTAATGATAGCGTTGTTTAATTCGAATGAGATGATTCTACCCAGATGAATTGAAGGCATATTGTGTTTAGTTCGGATTGAATGGTATAATAATACTCTTATTGTCTATGTTGTTTCAGAGTATCTGTCTAAGATAGAAAGAAAGTCCGGAGACCCTACACATTTTTCAAAATGATCACCTCCATGCCAGCAATCCCGGTTCGCCGGGAGCGTCAAAAGAAGGAGGGTTCGATAGGATACTTTAGCCGTCCACACAAACTCTCCCTCCATTTCCGACCTCCTGCTTTGAGTCACCACCAAGTGACTCCCACCCCCTCCCCCATCAACTCCCCTCAGGGAGCGACAGAATCGCAGAATCAGTCATCAGAAACTCGTGCCCACAGATTAGCACGATTGGTTGCACAGAAGCGCGTGTTTTTCCAGTTGAGCGTCCTCTTTCCACTTGCTGGAGCTCTCCTCCTGTTCATAGGGTTGATTCAGTTGGTTCCTGGTGCGGAGGGAAAGCCGTATGGCATGCTGCTTATCGTTATAGGCACCATTCTGCTCGTCTTAGGTCTTCTAATCATTATCGTTCGACTGTGTTGCAAATGGGAATTGGAACGTTATGAGACGAGCTATTTACACGGAGGAGTACTTCCAGAGATTAAAGTCAATGAGCCGAGTCTTAACGATGTGGATATCGAGAAGGGTGGAGAACTGGAGTCCTCATATAGTCAGCAGCAGTCTCGGAGACCATCTCAGCAACACTCGAGTAATGATCCAGCTAGTTCTTTTTCTAATAATAGGACCAACACGGCAGCTCTCGAGCAGGTGCAAGTTGATACTTCAGGAGCATACTCGAAAAGTAGTAGTGGGGGAGGTGGTGGCGGTGGGGGAGCAACCGCTCCATTTCAAAATTACGTCTATTCCCCTTTAAATTTTTGTAAACCGAACCCCTAATATAATATTGTTTGCTATGTATTATGTGTTTTTATTTAAATTTTATCTAAAAAAAACTGATGATACATAATTATTGCGTACATGCATACAAAAATGTATACTTCTTGTCTTTTCCTGTCTATTCCTTTTTCATCATAAAAATATATTATTATTATTATAATGCACCAATATATTGATATTATTGAACAACTGATGATGTTATTTAGATGAATGCATATATATTTCTAAGGTGGTAGAGTGAATGATTTGGGAGAAACCCGGTGATTTTTCAATCTGCAATTATTGTTACATATTACGTTCTTTTCCGTTAAACTAAACATGAAAAAGTATGAGTAATGCCCATGTTTTCACCAGCATTTTACATTTTCAGGCAAAACAAAAAGCAATCGTGGACTTTTTTAAAACAATTTGTAAAACCTGAAACTTAATTTCAGGGTGATTACACAGTTGTATCTTTTGTTTTATCTCTTCTCCTCGGCATTAGGAAAATGAAAGCGCTTGAAATACATAGATACATATATGTGAGAACGTTCGAAATTAAGCGAAATGCTATATTTGTAAACTTGCGACATTAAAAATGTCTACTAATATGACACTGTTTTAAAAGGCAGGCATTCATTAGAGTCTAGAGATGTCTGATGTATCATGCTTTCTTAATAATGGTCATCTTTACAGTAAGTGAAGGAACTTAGATTTTTCAAAGAGAAAGCTCAGCAAGGGAAAGCTTTTAAATTTAAAAAAACATACCATATGTTTTATAAAAGACATTGTTCGTATACCGTAGTATTAAACTACCTACTTGACTTCTTTGGGTTCAATGTTTAATTAACATGAAAATACAGTAATTTAACCTGCACTAAGGTTTCATTTTCGGGTATGAGCAGCATGGGAAAGACAGCCATCTTTCCGCATTATGATTGCTTTTGCAGTATGTAACATTTTGATATTGATTTTCATATCCATCTGTATTATTGCTGATAATTGCATACATTAGGTAATGCCCTAGGTCAGTACAAGCCAAACAAGCCGATAGATAATAAAGCAATGATTGCATGATATTGCTTTTCATTCGTTGTCCATTTCCGGACAAATAGATACTACCTTCATAATACATGTACTTAATATAAATTACAATACGTACCTTTTCATACTCTTAATGCTATGACCATTTTTACGTGTTTCTTTTTCTAATTCGTCTTTCATCAGTTTCATCATGCTATAAAATTCATATTGAAACTGCTACCTTACACCGCATCGAAAGCTGAATACATGCCAAATTTACGACAGTGCAACATGAAATCTTTTTGTAGCTGCTGTCTTCTAATCAAAGATATGTACGTAGTTATCCCTTTTCCTTCTTACTATATACATAATATAGATGTTCTTTGTTATAGCACTTACTTAGAAATTACAAAACGATATATGGACATCATAGTTCTGTAGGTGAATCATTTTAAGAAAACTCATAATAATTTTTAGTCAGAATAAAAATGTTGAAGCGTAGTCTCAGCTTAAAGTATTTGCTATTTGCTGGTGCTTTTAAACCTCCTTTCCAATCCACCATAAATCGAAATCGAAGGCCTACCAAAAAGATTGTCTGGGTACTTATATGTGCGTGCAGAGTCCGTGGGTCCGGATAACTTGTCTTATAAAATATTAAACTTAAATTTAAGGTAAACCCATAATATTTTAAAAGCAGAGGACAGCTCGTTTTAAGTCCTTTGTGAACATACAACAGTTACCAGCAGTGTCAAATGTGGTCACACGAGTATGTTACAATGCATTACTTTTTTCTTACTTTATGTATATGTGTACATCACCATGTCTGACTTAACGAAAAAAATTCCTTGTACTTCTTGTTAATTAGTGTGACCAAAGAAGGGAAACGGCTTTGAGAACATAAAAATACTGTAAAACTAATAACATAATATATTCAAGAATGTATTTTTTCACTTTTCTTCTCTATATAATCACCTTGATAATCATCATCGATTGACATAACACACACGCAACTCTTTGACTCTCATTCTTCTTCCCGTTTGACACATTTTTCGAAGAGGACCGGAATTGAAATGAAACCAAGATTGTATTTGTATTCTGATACCTACAGCGTCACACTTACAAAAAGAGCTTCTATAATGATTGATCTGTACTTCTATTTAAAATGCTGTGCAGGAAGAAATCCGTTGTTTCTTCACACTCGCCACAAGTATTGGCTTGAAATGTTGGAAAAAGAAAGGAAAAAAATATGATGTTGCTATTCATATGTGCGTAGTCTAATTAATTACCTAACAAGCAGTTTTCGCTATATTATGCATAGGTACTTTACATTATAATACATACATTATAATTATTACTATTATAAAACCTGGAGTGACTACTCAAACGAGGTAAAAAAACTGCTGCTTAATAAAATAAACAGATTGATGATGCGCGTCAAGTCAGCATACCCCAAAAATCCTTTTCCTTTTATGGACTAAAATGATCTAATAATAAACTGTTGTTAATGCATAATAAATGACTAGCTTTATATACATAGTAAATAGAGATATAAATACCTACCAACCACTATAACCTAAAATCTGTGGATGGACGTTACTAGTTAAATGTTTACGTCTTGTGTTTCCGTATGCATAATATACTCATTCTTGAAATGATGCGATGATGTGGATATGTATTAGAGATATGGTGCAATTTCCGTTAAGTTTTTTGGTATACGTTCTTTCTGTGAATGACTGTTTCAGGATTATTATTACGCATTGAATAAAATGTTTCATTATAAAAGCTACCGAAAGATTTATTATTGATCATGCACACGAGCTCATGTACTTTCTTTGAAAGAAAGAAATTCTTTCGATGGGATAAACTTTCACAGGGCGACATTAATCAAGACGCTTAAGCCTTGAGGGAATCACGGTAATGCTGGGAGCAGCTATGGTAGGATTATTAACACCTGCCATTGGCATCTGGAGTCTGGATGATCAATTTTACCATAATTTTCCTAAGGATGAACATTGGTACTGCGAGAAGCTTACAATAACATCGGAAACCGAAAAGTCGATATGCATCTGATTTGATGTATAGCAACGATAGCGAATGCTGCAGTGAAAGCGAAGTCGCCTAATAATACTATATGGGTTGCATAATGTTGGACCAACAAGTAAAATGCATTAAACAATTCTTACTACTACGCGGTTGCACACATTACGCCCTCCTCCCAATTATCCTCAGTATTTTCATGAAATATGTGGTAGCTTTCTCTGTCGCAGCATTTGGATACGACGGAGAGGATGACTTCTTCAGCAAAGTTGAACTTTCTTTTCCTAAATATATTAGGTAGGATGGAACAATGAACAGTTTAGGACAGCTTGAGAGATAGCTTCTCGAAATCATTTGGTTTTGACAGCTGAGTGGGTGTGTAATTGCATTTTGGAACGTTTAAGATCTATATCTGTACTACTCGTATAAGAGACTCGGTGAAATGGTGGGAAAGAAGAGAAAGATAAAAGACTATTGTTGATGTGGAGAAACTGCTTTTTCAGCAATTCATTCTATACTGGAAATGGATTGGGCTTGAGTTGTAGCATAATTGGAAACGTTTATGGAATCAGCAGTTTGGAATTATCTGTAACAGGCAGAGACCACATACAACGTCAAATTGCTCAAATGATGTGCTGTGGAATTTGGAGCTGAATAAATCGTAACAGATTGGATTAAATTGCCTTCTTTGATATGATGCTCTACATCTAGGAAGTCTGCTTTCCACAGTGTGTCTACAACCCGAACGGGGGATGAATAAGCAACCCTATCTTCCAATTGATATTTCAACTTCATCAATCAACCCAACGAAGTGTACAATACGCTCAAAATATTTATCATCTTAAAGAAAGAAAGAAAGCTATTCAAGTTCGAATGATTTTTTGCACATTAATTCATTACTCACATTTTTAATGCCATATTTTTTTGTCATGTTTACGTTTTACAACGAAGAATGAAGAATCTTGTCACAAAAATTATGATTTTGACTCTGCTAGCATATCATGTACAATGAGTTTTTCTATAATATAGTATTCTTTACTTTTCCTTCGCTCTATAATTTGCATTCTTTTCAGACTCCTAAAATACTAAGTCGCTCGCACTGCTAATACGACAGTTCATCATATTTTTATGTTGACTGTAGACACCATGGATAAACTAGTACTACGTTACTTTAACAGAGATGCAACTTTTATATACATAAAGAACATGAATTTATAATACATAACATACATACCTATTACTTATTCACTGTCTCGTGCGAACGAACTCTACGCTGCAGTAACCAATCTATCATAATATACACATATTTTACTACAACGTTACAACTTATTTTTGTGTTATCTGGTTTGCAATATCTATATAGAATATTTTGGGGTCAGTTGATACACAGATTATATAAACCACCTTATATTCACACTTTCACTTCAGATATTAACATCTTTACAATATTTAAGAGCAAGGTTATAATCACAAATTGGACCAGAATCTTCTACAATTGTACAACTACAACATTAAGTATACTACAGAGCTTTTTATGTATCCTTCCTCTATTGGAGGATAGTCATTTTATAATATTGGTAGAGTAGCTTCTTTCTATTCATACTTTCAAAACTACAATTTAGATATCATTTAAGAGAACCCTCCTTTTCGGAGGATTTGGATTGATTTGTCATGATAAGAATCTGTTATAGGAAATAACTAATTTTTACAGTACGATTACAAGAAGCTAACAATATAGCATTCTTTAGCATATATTCGGATTAATAATTTTAGTACGCATGCATTTAATGTTTAAGTAAACAATGTGAGTAAATCTTCGTTTGCGGTTTCAGAAGAATAAATCGTCGATTTGATTTTACGGATGTGGATTATTGATACACAAAAATAAGGTGCGCCAAATTATTCATGGTATTGGTATAGACAATCTGACATAATAAGTACATTTGTTTTGATATAATATATTCTAAAGCTATTGTGAGAGTGGGTTGGCTACTTATGTAGATTTTACCGACTTTTAGAATCGTTAACCTACACGCGGCGAACGAAAAATGTTGATTGTTTGTTGAATAAACTAGATTAGGTATTAGGATGATAATATTTGGGATTATCGTAAGCGTTTTGTTACATTCTCTTTTGGTTTTTTTGGGGGTACGTACTTACATTTACAGTTCATTACAACGAATGATGAATGCCATACAATAGAATTTCGAAGTGGTTATTCCAAAACTGACAACTACTATAGGTTGTTTGCAAATTTTTTGAATGAAATACCAACTAATAATCGTAAGGTCATATCCATCATGAAAGTAAAGCGACAGAGGAGAAAAATATGAACCAAACGATTTCGTCACCATAATTGTACCATTATTAGATCATAAACCATACACTATGCTTTTATGTAATACTTTACTTACGCGGATGCAAGCTAGTTTTCCAACAACAAAACACTGAACAGAAATTGGATTACACGAAATTGCCACGATAGTTGTATTTTGTAAAACCATTTCTCCTTTCACCTCTAACGTGACGCCAGCTTACAGGTACGCTGTTATAATAATTACAATTACAATCTATATTTTTCACCATTGCTACTATGATGGGGGATATCAAAGACAATCCGTTAGGTTAACAATATCCGTATTGCTACAAAATACTCGCTTAGTTTACACCCAATTTCTAAACATCCAACATGTCCTACAGTCACATAAAGCTATTACAACAAAAATACAACGAACTTATATAGTATACACTGAAAATACTCTAAATTAGAGCAGTATGGGTCAATTGTTCTATGAGAACAAAAAAATCGGTTATGGCCGGCATTACACACTGTTTTTACAGGTTTAAAGCATGTCGTAGCTTTAGTCGACGTGAGATGGTTGTACAGTATATTTACAAAATTTCATGATATAAACATTTAGCAATACGTATTAACTAACACATGTAAATTCGAGAGAAAACGTATCTTAATCTATGTTACAATAACATTTGGCAGGTCGCGCTACTGAAAAGTGTTAACAGTTTAACATTTTTTTTGTTGCAAGAATCTAAACATGATAAAGTTTGAGAAATGCGAGAAGAATGTGCAGCTTTGTAAGACATTTCGTTACCGTGATTGAAATCGAGAAATGAGAAATGTTTTTGTCTAAATTCTTATACTACTCAGTTGTAAACGTCGAATATATGTCAAAGTCAAGCTTTATATATGTAGTTGTAATATTTCTTGATAATAAGAAGTAATTTAGTATTTCATCTGACTCATGAGATAATTATCTTGCTATTCCACCACCAAAGCAGTGAGTAGCTGCTTGAGAGTAATTACTAGAATATCCAAATGGTTGCTGAGATGAAGATGAGACGCCTCCTACGATTTGCGCTGTGTTAGATGACGAAGATAGCCCGTTATTTCTACTGTTTGTACTATAATCTGACTGCATCTGAGATGAGTTCATTGTCAATGGACTATTGTTGAATGCTATGCAAAAGAATGTTGGAAAAAATCAGTTACTTAAACCGAATTTAAAACTTCAGTTTGCTTGAAACATCGCAACTACCTGGAGAGCTCGATAAAGATGCTTTTTCATTTGCAGATAGCTTCGAAAATGCAAGAAGAGCATCGGGAAAGTTTGGCGGAGTTGCGGGCGTATTCGCAGGCGTCATCTGAATTAAAAAAATCAATTTTTGCCAAATTAGCATGAAAAATGAAAAATAGAACGAGTAACACAGACATGTAAAAATAGACATTTTGACGTTGACATTTATTATTTTATTACCTGGCCGAAATGGCCGTGAAGTATGTGGTGGGCGTGATTTTGGTGAGATGTAGGAGGCGCAACAGCCGCTTCTTGGAAGAATAAGCTCAATGCAGTCTGAAAGAAAGCAAAAATAGATTTAGACTTGGGCTAGCATGAAAAGATCCGTTTAATTACATTCTCCTTGTTATCAATTAAGAATGTTTGGTTGGTTTAATTTAATTTAATGCTGGTTGTGCTGACTCATTTAAACCTACTACAGGTACTTTTCTTTGCTTTCATAAACTATCCAGCACCAATTGCTGTATTAATAAATTTCTATCCGCGTCAGTTAACACAAAATTCATTGAGAATGAAACATGATAGACAATGCAATTTTACCTCGAACTGCCAATGAGCTGCTTGTAGAAGGGCTCTGGCTTGATCAGTGGCACAGCCAGCAGCAAGCACAAATTGATTTATCATAACTTGTTCTCGAAGATTATCCATGTTTTGACTCATTCTCATAATAAACTCCGGGATTTATTATTTCCAAACAAAAACAGTTCCGTCTGATCAGTTCAGAGTTCACTGTTTCACGTATCAGATCACCAATGGATTTCAGGCTGGCAATGAGTTTTACTGCTTCCTATTCCTGGTAGTCGTAACTCGTAGCTGGATCCTTTTTAACGGCTTCCAAATCAAATTTACAGCTTATAACTTTCACGCGAACAACCAGACATTATGCACTGCCAGACATCAGACTTTTGACCTGCAGTGTCTACAAAAACAAATTCAAATGGAAATTAAATTTTAATAGTTATTTTCATTTCTCGATAAATTCAATGATAATAAAATTGCTGCTATTGTTCTTACAAAATTACTAATCTACATTACAGCCATTGAGCTTTGACTGTCCATTTATGCCAATGTGTTGATTACTGTAGTATACAAACTGGGTATTGCATGATTTTAAAATATATGTACCGATATCAATCTCACGAAATGAAATGGACACATAAAACTGTGTTGTTGATGTTTTGGCTGCAGTAATTCATTGAGACATCATTCAACTACGGCAGTATGCATCGTTATCACATTAGTGTACACGATCGGGTTAATTTGGAATATTTCCATTGGAAGACATGAAATCTTGCATGCCCCTTCATCTTATTAACCTAGTCATTAGAGGTATATTATGGTAAATTCTAAAAGTTATTCTTAACCCTACTACATTCTCAGATGCAGCAGACTGGATTTGTG
>JAQGAP010003536.1:0-12199 GCA_034697805.1 Orchesella bifasciata | reverse complement strand
CTCATATTTTTCCCTTGCGTATATTCCCAAATAATATATTAGTTACGTGGATATTATTGTTGTCTTGTCTTCTCACTATTTTCCCTCAAGTATGAGATTGATCTTTGTTCGAGGAGAGAAATGGTAAAAAATTCCTTTTGAGACGAGTTTCACAAAGTCATAAATGCTATTTTCGCATACCGTCAACTCATCATCACACTCACCTCAACATCTATTCATCCCATCACCTGCACCTTTTAAAATACACGAGTCAAACGCTTGATGGCAAAGAACAGTTATGAAAAAAAAGATCTCTTGAGACGCTATTTTTTCTGCTAAAGGGGTGTGTTTACGATGCTGTTTTTGGCTATTTTTATATTTCTTTACTCAATTATCATAAAACAGTACCTGATTTTCGTAGCTCCGTGTCTCAATGCGATGATTATTAAAAATATATTTATGTCCGTGTGTGTACTTATTAGCGATAAGAAATAATATATTGATGGAAGGGAACATGAAATGTGAAATGGGAAAGTTGGAGTGAGAACGAGAAAATATTTTCCTACCATTCTTATCTAGGCTCGACCTGGCTTGAATATTCTATTATTTTCATGTGTTGTTCACAATGTGACTTTAACGATTTTGTAGACAGTCGAAAATAATGAAAAATAACAATAACATTAGTACTCCTTTCCACCTTCACATTTTTGCTGATAATGTTATTTTCGTGTCTGCTTGAATACCTTTGGGATCAAGTGAACATGTTCGAAATAAAGTACAAAATTTGCATTTCAAATTCGTTAACCAAATTCCGGTAGAAAACTACAAAGAAATTTGAAGGCAAAGCACGAAAACTCTGCAGTCATAACTTTGCCACAGAGGCTCCTTATTCAGCTTATCTAAATCTACATGTAACACTCAAAAGAACTCATTTTAACACATAAACACCATATATTTTCATTAACCACGCGAAAGTTTATATTTTGAGATTATTCAGATAAAAAACTGATTTGTGACGTGAAAAACCTATTGGTCTGATTCTGATTATTGAGCGTCTCCGAAGAAAACTTGTGTTATTTTCCCCTTTCATCTGGCGCTCTGTGTGGAGCAGCGTTGTTGAACAAAGTAGCGTGGGAATCCACATGGTCCATTAATAATATATACTCTTTGAAGAGACATCATAAACTCTCCAAAGAGAAAAAAGGCAAATTCTCATTTTTAGCTCCGTAAAAAATCCCGAAGCGTCTTAAAAAGAACATAAAAATCCTGGTTTACAAGATAAACTTTTGCTCCAAAGTTCATGCATGCACGCATCTATGATTATAAGCATGCATGAAAAAATATTTAAATACCAAACAAAACAGCTCCTCTTTCTCACTCCCTCGCCTCCTCCTTCCCTAGTAAAAAAACGAAACGTGTACGTAGACAGGAGTGGCTGTAAAAAAGTATGAAAACTTGTCTGTTCCTATTAAAAAATGAAGAGAATTTTGTTGGTCCACTTGCTATATACATTTTGTTCCAAAATGCTAATAAGCTTGATCATTAACACATGTACACATGTACTCCTTTTGGTAAACAAGGGTCCCACGTAATGTGTGAGTATATGAATCCTCCGCTTGTGAGAAATATCCGTTAACCTTATGAATTATGTAATTCATGGCTTATTTGGCTGATAAGATCGATGTCGTTTACCATGTCATGCAATATTCCGAAAGCAAACAGCATAATATATTTGGTTATGAGTATGAAGCAAAAAAAAAACATTTTTGAGGTAAAACCAATAATAAAAAAAAGGGGAAACATGAAACGGCAGGTTGAGATAATATTTTGCTGTTGCTCAAAAAGAGACAGCATTAAGTAAAAGTACTCAAAACTCGTGTATATAATCATACCTCATCACCCTCCTCAACATCAGTCGGTATTGGAGTTCCGACGAAACTGCACGTTTCCTTCGTTTGTGGAAAAATGGATGGCAGTTTTGGGTGAAAAACTGTGGTTGTGTAGCTTTACCATTTTCATGCTTTTTAGGGTGCAGCAGCTAGACTTTGGGGGAAAGTGATCCAAGTTTGTCTGGGTTGTTGCGTTTTAGGATTTCCCAAAGTCGGGAATGGGATAAATGCGGTACACAAAAGAATCTACAGTTCTGAATTGTTGCTTGGGGGTTGCATAATATGAAATAGAGACAGATAAGACACCCTCGTCACTGATTTGGGTGATTTCTATGAAAATATAGGGAGCGGAGAGCGAGAGGTTTAGGTAAACATATGTTTTACATGACCCATATCCTTGTGTTTTGGGTGTCTTTTACAAGGATCATTATTTGGTGTTTTGGGTAATTATCTGTGGAAAAATTATTAGCGTGATTTGGGTAAACAGGAGGATCAAGATCAACAAGTGTGTCCCACCAACAACTTTTCTTTATGTAAAATATTACCAGCATTTTCAACAAATGTAAACTGATGTATCTACATCGATAAGAAATTACTTGTAAGTTTCAAAATTAAATGAACGGCTTTTAGCCCGGTTTAAGTACAATTGATTTTCCTATATTATGCATACTTATCGGTAGTAGTAGCAGTTGAAATCTAATGTATGTCTGTAAAAATATAGGATGTACTTGATCTGTATAATGTCTTCGCAAGAAAAGCAGCCTATATACACTACCAGCGAGTTGAAAGATGCATTGCAGTTTCAGAGAGAGGGCACAAGTCAGTCATAAAACTTGTCACGCAATTCATGTATCCCTCATTACTGCAACTTGAAAGCCCCTTTTCCACACACAGAAGTCAAACTCACGTATAATCATCGGCGTGCATATCCCATTCGAAATGACATCTTGTCCACCTCACATCCATTTGGTAGACAGTTGTTACACACCCAATGTAAACAAAAAACAATACACAAGAAAAAGAGTATGAGCCAAAGGTAAGAAAATGAAGCCAAAGGCTATACTTAATTCGTCATGCATTGTGTGTATAATACCTCTGTCGATTAGAAACGTACAGAGAAGAAAAGACAAAAGGCATAACGTACATTGTACATATTATTATGATGAAATCTGCGAGGAGCTCAAAATCCGAAGTCAACAAACTGAAATGATATAAATATGAAGAGCTGGTTGGTAGCAATGTCTTTTTTTCATCTCTTTTAAAAATAGTGATATTCAACTTTTTGATAGGAAAGCTAAGGCACCAACACGTGTATGTATGTACAAGTCATCTCATCATCAATAATTAAAATCTAACTTGCTAAAAAGGGATTGAAAAAGTTATGTTCGTTATGATTCCCTATATTTGGGTTATAAGGCCGCTGGCGTCATCCTACTGTTGTGGTCTCTTTTTAAGATTAAATTTGATTTGATTTTTTTATTCTAAAACACAAGAGATGAGACGAATAAAGCACTCGCCGCGCACTTTACCATTTCATCATTATTTCATGAGTTCGTTAAAAATATCGACTACACAAAGCGAGATTACATATATATATTGCATCGCAAAAGAAGAATATTTTATCATCATGTCAAAGATATTAACAAAGAAATCTCTCTTTTGCTCCTCTAGCTTGTGGTGCTAAAGCTGTGATTAATTACCCGTTAATTATGGGGTTATATAAAGGGACGGAAGACAAAGATACAGTAAAATTCAATGGGAATATCAGTGCAATGTGCGTGGACTCTACATTTTTTATGCTTTTTGGCTTGGCCATGCATGGCATCATTACTATCGTCATCGATTATTAATCTCTGTTTTCTCTCTTCATTACAATGAGAATCTAGCATTTTTCTGCTGAAGTGACTAACTGGGCCGTTTTAATTACCTTTACACGATCAGGGGGCTGGCAGCAGCTAAAGTCAAGCCACAATCATAAAAGATGATGATATTATAGTAATAAGAAAAATGGTGATGGGATGATGAGCTACGCATTCCTTTCTTCGGCGAAAGGAGATCAAGAAGAAAAAATGCATAGAAATGAGTAGTAATGAAAATCAGTTTTGGGTATACCGCACGGCAGGTGTAATGTCCAAATTAAGCGAAAAAAATATAAGTTAGAGACGGTATGATGATGTGGTGCTGATGTGATAAGGGATCTTATTACCATTCTATTATGCGCTATTAGAGGAGAGTAGATTATGTTGGGTTTTTATGTGCTGCCCTTTCTTCAAAACTCAAAAAAGGCTCCGAGCAGACTAGCGATGTTAACAGACTTCTTGTCGGCCAAAAACTGTTGAGTAAAAGGGGAATTGTTGTGCGCGGTAGCTGGTAAAAATATTTCACTTGGTGGTCAAGAAAAGAGCGTCTGCTAATAGGAGAATTCCTAAGAACATGGATGTAACAAAAGATGGAAAAACGAGTAAAAGCTGAGTTTTATGTCTTTTTCACGTTTGAAGTGGTTAGGTGAGAGGAGTTAAGTGAATTGACAATTAGCGTGTGTAGAAATGAATCCCATGTCGGCTTTGGATTTAAAAAGCGTTTTTAGGTAAACCCAACCAGAGTCTGAATTCTTCTCCGTCAAATCAAATGCACAACTACCCCCGATCTCAACTATCGTTGTCATCGACATTGCTCGTACTGAAAACATGAAAGATGGGCAATTCAGATTTTGAAAATGATGTAGACTTGGGTTCTCTATACTCTATATGTTTGGAATGCTATATCTAGCTATGAAATCTCAATAACAAAATAGTTTTAACTTTATTTAAATTCAACTCAATCAATTCTGTCCAAAGGATCAAAAATGAAGGTCACCGTTACAACATCGTCGGATGTTACATTTACTGTAGACGTCAGCGAAGATCTTACGCTAGAAAACTTGAAGGCGATATGTGAGGCTGAGTCTGGAACTCCTGCTTCACAAATTTTAGTTGTCTCAAACGGCCGGCTACTTACTGGTGACACGAAGTCTCTAAATGAGCTTGACATTACGGATGGCGCTCATGTCATTCTTCAGGATCGAGCTCATTCTACAACGTTGTCACAGCTTGATTTCGGTGGCATTGAAGTTCCTAACGGATCTGATTCATCTCCAGAATGTAGTGACGGTGAAACAGAAGAAGAAGAACCATTTTTTGAAGAAACTCTGAAGAAAATGAGAGAAGATCTTCTCAATAATCCTGATGAACTTGCCTCCATGAGAGAGACCGATCCAGAACTAGCAGAAGCAATTCTCAAAGTCAATTCTGTGGAATTTTTTCGGTTGACGCAAGAAATACTGAGAATAGCAAATGAAGAGGAAGAGTTGGAGGAACGTCTGATAGATTCAGATGAAGAAGACGTTGATCTTGCAAAGGCAATCGAAGAAAGTATAAGTGGTCGACCGAATAATAAGCGTGAAGCCTCATCCACTGATTCAGATAATAATAAAAAGGTTAAGAAGGAGTAGAAATACTTTTTTTTGCATGCCAATCCTTCATTTATATAACAGTTACGCTTTGACAAAATTGGATTTTGATTCAACTTTTCACAACCAAACTCTACCATTGAAAGATCTCTAAAATAAATACGATACTTGCCTCATTCTCTTATACATTCACTTCCTTTTTCCTCATTTTTGATCAAACCCTTTTAGAGTATAAAAAGTTATTAAATGACAATATTTTATAGAAGGGTGAACTTTTGGTATAAAGCATATCATGGGAATTTTGGAAGGGTGGCCAGCGGACGTATAAAATTGCACCTTTCCAATCCCATTTCTACCCATTCTGTATTATTTTTTATCAGTTGAAACATGTTTGGATCGAATTCATATAAAAATTGATTGTACAAGTTTATATTATCGTAATTCATAATCCTTTCCCATTCATTCCAATCCAATCCTTGATCATCAATATCCTCAACCTATTTCAACATACCAAATGTATCGGAACGGTAAACTATCAATACAATACGTAGTTCCCTTCTTAATGTAGAGGAAGGAAAGGGAACCCCTTTTGTAATGAAAATAATACGAAGAGGAGGTGATGCGTTGACCGTCGTGATATCGGAAGCCCTTTTCCAATATATAAATGAACGAGCAGGAGGACATCATCAAGCGGACGCACATATCGCACCCTTTTCCTTCTTCTTTTCTCTTTCTTTCTCCTTTTCTATTTATCTAATGTTCCCTAACACTCTGTGCTTTGTTGTTGTGTGCGCAGTGATGAAGTCCTGAAAGAAATGGATGCTTTAAAGAAGTGCAAAAGGTCTTTAATACAGAGGGAAAACCGACACACACAAATACAGTTATACCAACTGTAAGCTGAAGCCTTGTCGTTACACATTTTTTTCTTTCAAAATTTATTGCAAGTTGTGATCAGGTCTGGCTTCTAGAATTTCATTGGAATGAAAAGAGACATTCCCATCGTTTAAGGCATTTAGCAAACTCGGAATGGGTCAAATGAAATGTATACAGACATTTGGTCAGCATAAAAAATTGGTGAAGAAAACCAGAAACTGTTAAAAAACTCACAGATCCAAAACTTTTTACCAATAAGCCTTTATAGCTTTTCGACTCGTTCACACACAATTTAAAAGCAGGCATCATAAGTTTGCAATAAATCTACAGAGATTCCAAACAAATCTTTATCATTACTCTAATATTTTTTGTGGGATTACCTACAAGTGCGACCGCAGGACTTCCTGCTGCGTGTTTTGTCCGTTTTTTTTTGTTTCGCGAGTAAAGTCAAAGTCAACATGCTTGGTAGATTATGCATTGCACCGGAGATGGGGCATTATCATCACTTGGGAAAGAATATAGATACTTTCTGCCTTTATATTACTTTTCACGCATTCACCAAATAATATAAAACACAGTCAACTTGAATGCGCTTTCAGTAGGATAATGTTATTTTGTTTTTAGGGAAATCTCTTATTTCTCCACTTTTTTATCATATGAGATTCCCTGGAGTTAACACTTTTGGGGTATTTGTGATTAGCTTCCTCTCTTTTTAGTTTTTTAGATGCACGACTCAGAGAAATAAATGCATTTTTGTATACAGTTGTCTCATCGCCTGCAGAGATCACCGCCATTTCTCTTCGGGACACTTTGTTCTCTCTAATCGTTGGGAATTATTTACGACCACCACAAGAATGGGCTGAGAAACACGGAAAAGAAATTAAAAGGATTTAGCCCTAGCCATCCTCAGCAACACAAGTGACTTTTCTTTAAGGTTTTTTGCTATCTAAATTGCTGGGATTTCACAACTTCCTTTTTTCTTTTTCTGTAAAATGTTTGAGTATGGAAATTTATTGCCAAACCACTTGGGCTGTTGAGTAATTATCCTGATAGCAGAAAGCATAGCAAAGTCATTTATTCTCATATGTTGAAACGCACAATCAACAATGCAAGCAAGTTCATGAAACAGGCAGAAAGAGATCTGAAAACGATTTTTCAAATGGGACAAGAAACGATAAAAATAGTTGAGTTTTGAGAGAAAACCTGTTGTTTTCATGTTAAAACCATGTTGTTTTGAAAATACTTGTTAGAAAAATGTGGTTAAAGAGAGGTTACATAGTTTTACTCTGAAATTGACTAACACCATGTTTTCCACAAATTACCGATTCTCCTCCTGTTTTCTCAGGGTTTTTAAAAAACAGTTTCTTGATGATGAGATCTTGTTTTCGGTGGGAAAAAATCGGTGAGCATGCAATTGCCATGCTCATGATTTCGGAAGATTCCCAAAGTCGGAATGGAATGGTAAATGACAAAATATTTGGGGTCCATATGTCACAAAGACGAGACATCATAAATAGACAACGAGTAAGAAAATAGAAGCGACAGAAGCAGAAGAAGGGTTCTCTACATTCAATAATATATTAAGAAGATTCAATGTCACAAATATTTTGGGGAAGGGAGAACGCATCAGTAGCAATACGGATGAGGAGCATCTGGGAAAAGTTTTTTAAGAATTTACCTCTCCTCCTGATTCTCCCTCTCTCTTAACAAACATTTTACAAGAAATTGACTAATGCTCCATACAAGAATGGCATCATCATAATAATAACAAGATGCACATATTGGGAAAGTTTCTTTTTCATGAGGGAATTTGTATGTGTAGGGATGATAGCATTTCTTTGCATTGTGTGGATCGGTTTGGAGCTAACTAATAGCGGAATGGTGATTTTGTGTATAATTTACATGCAATCAGGATGTTTCAGCATTGAACATTCCAAATTATATTGTATTTTTTCGATCCAACAGAACAGAACTAAAAAACGAAGGAAAAGAGCGAGCAGGAGAAGAGTTTGATGTAAAGTTCCTCCCGCTGTGAAGTGATCAGATGCATCATTTATACGGACGGATGGATGGATGACTGCAAAGATGAGATGATGTGTGCATGCCTGGCCATGGGAAGTTGAAAAAAGCCAAAAGAGGAGACACAGAGACAGCAATAAGTATAAGCAGCACGGAGATGAACAAGAACCCACTTTTGCCTTTGAGAAAAAAATATAATATCGAGAGAATCGACCGCAGTATCGACTCCACACACGGCGCAACAGGGTAGAAAACATTTTGCTTCATTGGAAAAGTGGGTACTTGCTGTTAGATAGTCATTTTTTAAGCCCATATTTTTCAAATCAAAGGATTCCTCTCTTTCTCTGTCTTACTCGGGATGTACGCTGCAGTTTTTCCACAAAGGATGAACAAAAACGAGCTGCCTTCTTCACACATATCACCGTCATCAAGAAAAAGTTATCCACACAATTCATGCAGACTTAGATGTACTTAATATCTATCACTTTTCAAAATGACTTCTTATTCCCATTCACAAGAAAGAAGTACATGTTTAATATTATTATATACAAAATGCATATCACACGGCATCGACATCATATCTTCAAATGCAGGAGCATATATTCAAATGAAGTAAGTAAGTAAGCAGAAAAGGGGAAATATCAAGCATATTTTTTGCCGTGTCGTCTGGTCTCTCCTCTTCCCTGTGCTGTCTCCCTTTCTACTTCTTGATTTTTCTCCTTCAATAATATTTTACCATAAGTTTCCTTTGCAGCATCAACAAATGTTTGGTTTATTTGCTTGTAGCTGCTCTCGCTCACAAGAGTCAATCTGTGTACATGGATGGATGGAAGTGCAAGTTGGATGGACACAAGAGGAGGAAGAGGTAGGAAGAAAATGAAGCAAAAAAGGGGAACCATGTGAAGTGATGGATCGGAGGTGATTTATCTTGTGATATATTTAATCCTTTCTCGTTTTTCAGTCCATTTCTCAATTCTCTTACCAAAAAAATGAAGTTTGTTCACTTCACAGAAATCTATATTAGCTATCGCATCCCGCAGTATAAAACTCATGCTTATTTTTAGGTTGGGAAAAACATGTCCACGAAATATGCATTAAAATGGTTGAGATGTTTCATTAAATGTGAGCATTTTTTCATATTCTACATCATCTCATCTTGCCAATAGTTGGAAGCATATGCACAAAAAAAGAAACAAGACCAAAGGGCAATACAACGGTTGAGTGGCTCACGTCATCGTTTCTTCTTCGTGTGTCGTGACATGTCGTTGAAATCTAAAAAGTCATCCTCCGGTTAAGGAATATGAATGCTTAAAACATGATTCGATGGTAATGCTCCACTTTATGAAAAAATCAGTTCGGCAGTCAGCAAAAATCTTGTGAAATGAATGGCTCAAGAAAATGAAAAAACATGAAATACCTAATCATCTTACTTGTTCAGGGGGATGATCGGAGCATGCATATGGTCAAAACTTTGAGGAAATATGATGCGTGGATGACAAGAAACAAACGAGCTGGGCACAGGTTTGACACACAAGAGTTACCAATCATCGTCATCTCTATCGGAGATATTTGTGTGACGGGAGAGGACAGATACGTATATATTATTACTTGTAGCTATACCAAAGGAACACATAACATGACAATCTCAGCGAGAGCTCCAAGGGACAGTCCGACGTGAAAATATTGGGTATTTCAAGAAAAGAAAGAACTCATTTTTTGTCTCTAAAAAATCAAGGCAAAACTATGAAAAGGAGCGGAGCACATTAGAAATGCTTTTGCTTAAGTAGACTTTATTCATTTTCAAGTGAAATGGAGATGATTGCAAGGTATTATATAATACATGTGATGCTACAATCGCGCCAGCTCTACCAAAATAGAAAGGGATGCATTATTGATAAAAAATGAAAAGGAATATCGTTTAAATTCACTTTTCATTTCAAAAGACCCATACAGTTCAGCACCGCTGCGTTGTGTTGCTTTCAACCACCCTATCTTTTGCAGCTGAATGATGTGCGACTACAATTTGGCTGGAGAAGATGAAGGAAATATCATCGTTTTTGATTGAGGACGGCAAACGGTTGATTTTCTTATCAAATATAGAATGCAATGCACACAGGTAAACTGAAGCATGCTCCATCATACAAAAAAAAACTAAGAAAAGGAAGCAAAAGGATTGCGCTGTTTGCTCCAAACAGACACAGCTCCGAGTTGACGACGGATGGGCTGCTGCTGCTGCTGCTGGTGTACAAGAATGAAAAAGGGCCAGAGAGAAAATAGGAGCGCTTTAAAAAAGAAGTAAAATCCATAAGGCATCATCCGCAACCACGAGAATCTTACACAACACCAGCTCCATTTTTTTCTCGACATTTTTCACGCTTCATATTTGATTACACTGGACATCGTGATGCCCAAAACGCGTCTTGTCATGTCGACGACTGCCGCTTAGCTCAACTTCTTTTCTTTTTGGCTTTATGCCCGCACCATGTATGCGTGCTCTTTCTTTACAATAAAAAACTATATTCCTCTTCTTCCTTCAAGCTGAGAATGATGTTGTCTTCTCTTCTTGACTGAAAGGTTTATTGGGTTTTTGCATCATATGATCATCTATTATATCCAAGGATGTAATGAAAAACATACATTACAAGAGTTTTTCCATAATAATGTTTACTATAAAAAAATGTTTAAACTCATCACACCATCATCATCCAACATTACACGGAAAAGAAGCTAGACTCCTATTTGAATTGTCTCTCTTCTGTGTCAGTAGCCAGACCCCAAGCCAAAGTTGCTAATGAACATTATTAATAAGCGGATGCTTTTCCACTACCATTTTCCCTTTCAGATGGATAATTTGTTGGAGATGAATAGCCCATGTGGATATGTTTCATTAGATATTTTACCTGAATTTTTTTATATGAAATGTCGCTATGTAGTGTAGTCATCATTAGTCACAAGAAAGTTTTTTATCAACCGCGTTAAAATTCCGTTCCCAAAGAGTTGATTAATGAAACGGAGCAAATGAAAGCCGCAAGTGATGCACATGTTGAATATTTGTATGATTCTGTATGAGTAAGAATTTTTTAAAGTGAAAAAAAATATGAAAAATATGAAAAATAACTGAAACATCCACCCACACATAAAATTACGGTTGGTGGTGGGGCTAAGAGAGATCCGACCCAATAAGTTGGAAATCGGAATTTAGATTTACAAAATATCCTGCAAATTGATAATGTATCATGTGCAGCGAGTGAGTATATCATGAACATGAGACCAGTTGCTCCTCATTGATAATTTTGACGGGAAATGAAGTGGAACTTGAAAAATGGAGTAAACTTGACTTCTCAAAGTAGATAAAAATGGTGAAAAGTGAAAGAGCTATAGGAGATAAGGTTGATTTTGACGAGGTGTACTAATTTGAATATTTTTCACTTGTGGAAAAAAAGTGGCTTCCATCAACAGAATCCATCATATTACCGCATAGTATCGGGGGAATAGATGCATAGCATGCGTGTCATATTAAATCATATCGTCATTTTTAAGAAAAACTACACACACATCTGTTTAAATCCTCCTATCCCGTGTAAAAAATTTCAATTGCTTTTCTACCACTGGTAATAATATAAGCAAGGATGGCATTTTACAAATTTATCTTCACACACCAGAAAAATTTTGTTCAATTTACATAACATGCATCATGCATACCGTATCTATCGTCGTTTTGCACCGAATTAGACCCAAAAAAAATTGTCGGTTCCCGATATTGATATCAGAGGCCAAAATCATGTGAAAAATGGTTACACGATGTAACCACATCAAAACAGACATATTATTGCATGTGCCACCAACACCGATTTCTTTCTTCATTCCCTCGTCCCTAAAAACCAGGCAAAATTGACGCAATGATACAGACCAGAGCACATGAAACTGGGTAATGTCAATTTCATTTTTAAGCTAACTTTAAAACGTTACCATTCAATACTTTTCCCTTCAA
>JAQGAP010003535.1:0-12200 GCA_034697805.1 Orchesella bifasciata | reverse complement strand
CCCCATTCTTTCCAATGAAATGCAAAATTGCGGTTCAAGTCGATTCCTCTGCATCCAACCAAATCTATTAGAAAACCAACGAAATTGCTGTTTAGCATTATCACTGTAAGATTAAAATGCATATTTACACGAGTTCTTAAATTTATACCAGTAAGAAAACTGAAACTGCGTCTTGACTTTCTCCAGAAGCGATTGTAATTGCACGAGTGACGATAGCCATCTGGATTAATTATTGGTAGTATGTAAAAGTCATACGTGTCCAGTAGGTCATCATTGATAGATGCATTTTTAACCAGCTCATTTATAATGTAGGTAGCTACAGCTGGACTAATCCACTAAAGAAAGGTAAGTTAATTGCTTGATCATGCCATTATGTTTAATTTTTGTAAAAACATTGTTGATCAATTCTCATAAAGAAACGGTTAGGTTAGGTTACCTCCCGAGCGTGAATACCTGAAGAAAAAAAAACAAAGAAAAGTAAAGTTAAATTTTTCACTCATTAACTTATTGCCAATAAATTTTCTTTACTCGCCTCCATCAATAAAGACACCAAATTTTTGTTCAGAATTTCCGGTTGATATTTTGAGCATTTGCAATGGCATTTCCTCATAGCTGTAGCCAATTGTAATAATCTCAACAAAGTTTTTATAACGTGATTGAAGCTGCCACATCCATGAAAAAATCTAGAATGCAAAATTATTGTAGTTGATCACAAAGATGTATATATCACAGATAGTTGTGTAAAAAAATACTAATTATTATCGTTTGATATCTACCGTCTCTGGGTAATGATAAGCATCCCATGACATTTCGCTGGCTTGTTTAAACTTTACAAGGTTCTTTTGCTGATTTCGAACAACTCTGTGAAAACATTTAGGTATTACAACTTTCATTAACTTTTAACATTTAGAATGTAGACGATTTTGATGCAGCGTATTCTTCAATACCTGTAAACGTCGTCAATTACAACATGACCGCTCAGGCGGAAGCTGTCAAGAAATTTGGTAAATTTCATCCGTTGATCCGTTGTAACCAAAACATTTGTTGATTCATTCATGGAAGGCGAGCCCCAAAAATCAAAATCCTCTTTTTCATACAAGCGCATGAGGGCTTTAAGTTGATCTTCTGTCTCAACCATTACACTCATTAACTGAGATCTGTTGATAAATTAATAAACATAAACAGAACACGAGCTTTCAAATTTGCACATGGAACAGCAATCATTATTATTAGTGACTCGTGGCTTCAAATCAAATGGGATTACCCTGAGAAATCAGAAGTTCGTAATGCAGCTCGATGTGCACATTGTGCAAGGCGAAGTATAGACACTAACTGAATTACAGTACAAAACAATAAATAACGGCAATACGCCATGATTATTTTTTAATTAGTTAGATTGTGTAAGGGGATGAAACTGAAGAGATGAACTGATTCCGGTGAACTACGTCTCACCTCATGGGAGAACCTAATAAGTATTTTGGATGCCTTCATTCAATCCGGTCTCAAATCGTATGAATCATTCTTGAAAGGTTACGTATATATGAAGGAATTTATGGCCAGTGGCACTAGTAAAAGTTGACCTGATTCCTCTTTCTGAAGGGATTTTTGAGCTTGGATTGCGATCATGCCCCAGATGGACAAAGGATACAACTCTAGCATCCAGAATGTATAAGTATCCAATACGGAAATACACATCACTTTCAATTATGTACCTAGGCATCCGTCTGTACTCGACATGGAATTGTATATGATACCTATGAATGATGCACACAAGCGCATTCAGTTGGTTGTAAATGGAATACCGTTAGCTACCGATTTCACTTCATACCTGCAACAACAACGTCATCCTTAAATGCAATCTATAAAGTGCAGTACTAATTTGAGATGCAGTTTCAATGTACTCATATGATACCACCTGTTATATAAGAAAGCTAAGGACAATGTTCAGTTTGAAAGCGAAAGTATTCCAGAAAGTACCATTTATTAATAACAATGTTTGCTGCAAGCCTACTATATTCTAGGGTCTTACATACGTCCCAAGAAAGGAAGTACTACAACAATGAACAAGATCAACAAAGGTAAAAATGATTTGACTTGGCATGTTGAGTCGGCATTAATGATGTTTTAGATAACATTTCCATCGACTTTTATAATGATCTCAAACAGTCATCAAAATCATATGAAACAGGATGGAATATAATGATGCATATAATTTTACATTTTAACAAAAAGGTGATGGAAGAAGATTCCTGGAAGTTACCTACGATATTATATGGTACGATGGATTCGCAGAAGCAGCATAGCTCCCGAAATGGAAATCCAAGAGAGCTTCCATGGCATGTGCAAAAGCCTCACATTTCACCTTGCGTTTTGAGCCTTTTGTTGAGCAAATAACTTTTGCTGGTTGGCTGTGCTCGCCCTCGCACTTTTCTACTTTTCACGCAACCACCAACCGCGTTGGGAATACTTTCTGTTTCTCATCCTGGTCTTGGTTGCGATGATGCCTTTATGCTGTTGCTTTTACTACGGCTGTTGATGATGAGCTTTTCGTCCCCGTCCGTTTCCTCCATGCAATCGATAAAAACACACATTGAATCAATAAAGTAAGTGTGCTCTTTCATACCCATACCACACTCTCTTCTCTTTCTCCCATCGTCTTTCTTTCCTCCAGTTCCCACAATTCTTCTTGGAGACAGCCAAGGCTACATACATGAATTCTCTGCTGTAGCCATCTCCATCCACATTACCAAAGTTTTTCTTATCAGCATATCATTGCTTTTCATTAATAAGATTATAATTTGCTTTTTGATTAAGGAAACCGCAACATGTCATGCAAATGCTGTGTGTCTCTTCGTGGTTTAGCGTACTTCGGAGCTTCCACCCATATAGTGAGTACATGTTTGTTGTATTATATTACTTAACTCCAACAAGTTACAGTGAATAATATGTTGTTTTGACGGATCAGAAAACAGTTTATTTTAATGAGCTTAAAAAGTAGCATATGTAAAAAAAACAACCAGTAAAATAGGAAGAGCATGTTTGGTTAGGTTGTACAACTTGACTCAATAAAGAACCAGTTCCTCATTCAATTGACATTTATCGTTCTCTTCGTTAAGCAGCGACTAAAAACTATGTTAAATTCTACGGAATTCCTTGTTTATGTTGGTGTTCAATTTTAGCTGGTGGGTCTAATTGGCTTACTTCTTTCTTTGTTCATTAGGTCGTAGGAGCCATGTTTTTTGTCGAGTTTCTGGAAAGCTTGTTCTCAATCAGTCAATCAAAGCTTATGCAGGTAATAATGATTTCTTGAGATCGGCATTAAGAACTTTGGGTTGTTCCTGCCTCAATCAGGAAGTAATTTGATACATGTTTTGATATACTCGTTTTTCAGACGGATACCATCAACATTGGAACTGAGCGACTGGTATATCATTGGGTCTTCTTGTCACTAGGCTTTCTGATATTTCAAGGAATTGATCGGGTATAATGTGTTTCAATTAAAAAATTATACGTTGAATTCTTATTGAATATTTAAGCTAATATTATATTATTATTATTTATGTTAAAGGAATCCAAAACACTTCTTAAACGCGCATCAATTATCTTCCTCATTCTTCAAGCCCTTACCCTAGCTGTCCGTCTGAAATACGGCTATATGTATGCTTCCATATCAAAAAACCCATTCCCGGACGCAAAATCTGATTACAATTCTGACATTTATCATCGAGGGCTTGGCTTAAACATTTTGGCAACTGGGGCATATCTCATGACACTATTTTTATATGTACGCAAGCTTGAATCTAATATTCACGGAGGAAGGTTGTTTCGTCCCCATACAAATGCAGCTCATATCCCTTTGAGCACCACCAACTTTGGATGGTACAGTCAAACCCACCCCACTCGACACTCGAGAGGTGGAAGTAGCAACAGCAACAGTAACAATAACAATTCCAGCAACACGTTGTACAGTCCGTTAAACTTTTTTGGGGGTGTGATGGGCGCCGGTTTTAACCCGTTAGTTTGGACTAATCCAGGGCCCCCTCCACCCTACTCGGATGCTGCACCGCCATTGGAAACCCAGATGAATAGAAGTCTGCCAACAGTTCATTCGCACAATATGCAACCCTGCTCCAGCAGAACAATGATGAATTCTGTGAGCAACAATGATAACGCTGATAAAAATCTAAATAGTCGGACTTCCGAAAGGAATGAGAATGACCCTTCAGTTGTTCCCCTGTTGGAAGATGACAATGAGGATAAAAATGGACTGGAATGCTAAAACATTGTTAATTAATTAAGAAAACTCAATAATTTTGAATCAGTATTTTTAGAACTCCATCGTCGTATTAGATTTGAGCATAAATATTAGCATCAGGAAGGCAGATTGCGTTTTAATTGAGGTGCGACAAAGTACTGAAAGTCATGTAACGGAACGTGTAATTTAAATGTGTATAATAAGGATAAACATTTACATTCCAGGAAGTAAATACATTCTTCTCATCTTCGTTATTACCTTCCAAATGAATGTCAAATATGATTTCTGTGTAAATTCATCAAATTACTGTAATATAATATGAGTACTCAACAATATCGAAACAACATTCGTGTATAAATGTACACCATCTATTTGTGTATACTTAATCTGTAGGATGATCTTGTATAATGTCAAAAATATTATTCATCTTGGTTCTAAACGTAACCCCAACCCAATACATTCTCCTGTGTGTATGGTTGCGTAATAAAGAGGAAGATAATCGTTTAAATGTTGTAATTATCATCATTGTGGATGTGGCTCGCTAGTGGTCATAAGAAAAAACTGTATTTTGTTGGGGATGCTATCGGATGATTAACCCTTTATAGCTTATTCATATCATCATCATCATCTTGGAATAAAACATGTTGACATTGACGAGCATTTGATGAGAGTTTCCTGCTCTTTGCTTGGAAAAGGCCATGAATCCTGAGTATTGTTGTTCAGCTAGTATTCGCACCCTTAGCTAGTTCTTATTGCGACTACAATACAATTTTTTCTCCATTGTAAAGAATTTTTATGTTACCAACAGTTTTTCAGGAATTAATCGCATTGGGAGGCAGGGCAAAACTTGGAAGTGATATATGTTGTGAGGTAAGTACTGTTAAGGTCGAAGACGCCGTATATAGTGCAATAATAGTACTATGCATAATGCTGCTGGCCCATCATCCTAAAGGTCATTTTCTCTGCGCGCACTTGCAATGCAGACAACATACTCTTATTGTTGAATCCTATCAAGTTGTATTACGAAGTCAAGTAGAGCGCACTGACTGATTAGTAGTGTATGAATACTATACGAATTGACAGCGGCGACCAGACCACTGATTAATCCTTCAGCACTCGATTGACAGGCATGTATGTACATCATTTATAGGTAGGTGTACAATTAAGGGACGTCAACAATTCAAGATCAAAAGATTGCGAAACGTAGCTTTGGTCAGTTGATCAGTTATTATCAAGTGGTGCAAGTGACAACAACGAGCTAATTATAACTCACTCACTGGAGGTTTCTTGTAACTTGTAACATTTGCACCTACCTTTAAGGTAGTGCAGTCCACTTGAGTTCCAAGCCAAGTGGCCAGTGCATTGTTGCTAATTAGATTAGTTCTGTGAATATGGTTTATTTAGTGAAATTCCTGGGAGTAGTGGTGCTAACAGTGTTAGGGATTTCAGGTATGATGATCAATACTTCAGAATTAAATTTCGTTACACATAAGTCTCATCTCCGACAGAAACAGAAAATTGTTCAGTAATACTGTTTTTTCAAAAGTACTTCTCGACTCCAGAGTTTATTTAAATGTTACAACTTTTTGTGCATTTAAAGCTTAAATTACAATGTCAAGGTAGAATAGTATCGCAAATAGTTAGCGTGATCATTGTTTGCTACCTGTAATTGCTGTACTTACGCATGCCGTACACAAGCACAACAGCAAAGCTGGAGACCTTCATTTGGTTCACAATTCACCTTTAATTTTTCTATGTAGTTTATCATGCACATTATTCCAATATGACTAGTGAGACGCTGAGGAAAAAGATGTGCGCATATTTCATGAACTACATGAAGGTCGACCTTCACCCGATTACGTATGAGCGTACATTACTATACACGCTACATAAATATAATATAATCATTTTCTATCATGTCTATTGCGGCCTATTTGAGCTTTTTATGACTGATTACCATTACAGCAGAGAACTTTTGATATTATGAATTATGCATTTATGCACAATGCTGAAAGTACTTTTAGATAAATGGTATAATTTCACAAATTTTTAAGTACTCTCATATCGAAGGGTCGATGTGCCCAGGTCAGGAGTTCTTCTGACTCATATGAGTTTTGGAAATGACATTTAGAATTTTTTCGTTTTATATAATTGATGTATTTATGAATATTTAAAGGGTCAGGAAGTTTGCCTCACGATGAGGACCCAGTGACAGTTAAAACATGCTGTGAGCAACCGTTGACAGAGAACAATGTTACTTGGTGTGATGGAATGTACTCCTTGAGTGAAAATGTGCATTTCCTGTATGGTGATCTCAAATGTCCAGGCGAGACCATTTTCAATGGATCTGTTCACCTGGGTAGCGCTGTAGAGGGGGACACTAGGTCCGGGTTTTATCCTCAATACTTTTTAAAGTATGATGAGAGATTTTACTCAACTGATGATTATTGCTTTTCAAGGTAACAAACTTTTGATTTTGAGCTAATCTGGGGTATTGTGATTATGGCTAATATGCAAGCAACCCTGAGTTTGTACTGACAACCGTTACTTTACATTTAACAGTATGAGCGAAGATAGAATTGACGTAAAAATATGCAAACCTGACTGTCCTCGTTCTAAACTTTGTCTCCCAAAATGTTGCAATCTCTGGGATGACGTGTCATTCCAAAATGATACACATTTCTGTGTTCCAAGCTTAGAAGAATGGGTTTGGAAGCCGGAGATTTATGAAGACGATGGCTACTTTTATAGAAGGAAGGATGCCGAGCTTAAAAGAATTCACTTTTTCGTTCAAGATCCATCTCGAACACCCAACTGTACCGTTGTCAGACTTATTAACTACCAGCAGTTCGAGTAAGTGTAGCATAGTTGAAATTATGAGGTGATCTTAATGATCTTGATGTGTTGCGTACATAATTTGCATATTTTTTTACAACACTTTAACTTTGTCCAGTTTTAAGATCCTCAACAGTGGTGAAATCGTTTGGACCAGTCCTGATGTTTTAGATTGGTACAGAGTGCCAGAAGGTCGCGTCTGTGTAGATCGAGAATTTGAAGAAGATAATGGAAAAGGAAATACCATCTTAATAGGTTGTTTGGAAGATTTTATACCCACCATCACAGAGGTAAGAACAATTTTTAACGAAGTCATTTACAACTAAATGCATATTAATTTATATTTTAATTTCTTGTGTTTTAGAATCTTACCCTGATCGACACAATAAACTTTATTCTGACACAAATATCTTTGGGATTTCTGGCCCTTACGTTGATAATTTACTTGATGCTTAGTCGTCAGCATTCCGTGCATGGATGGACACATTTTTCTTACTTTACAGCACTCTGGTCTAATTTGCTACTCGCCAGTGTAATCTATTGGCACACTCCATCTTTCAATCTAGAGGTTGCCAAAGAAGGACCACGTCAAACGCTTGGAGCGTTATGTTTCATGGCATGTAAGTACTCTTTATAGTGACTATATACCTTATTTGAAACGATCAGTAGCATTCCAAAGTTTAGAGTTGAAATAAAAAAAGTTTAATTTTGCATAGATCTACTAATCTTTTTTGTTTAAACTCGTAGCGGTTCTCAGTTCATTCTTCCACAATGCAACAAACACTACCCGTATAGCTTTAAGTGTGGACATTTTTCGAATGTTTCAGTAAGTAAAGTCGTTCTTTGTATTTATGAACACTCTAGCTAAGCCAAAAAAATAATTTGAAAACCTTTTGATATTTCAGTTCCATTTTCAAGCAAGAGGAAGACAGAGTTACGAAAGCAGACCTTTCTAAATTCCAATGGGCTGCATGGAGTATCAGTTTCATTATGATTTTTATTGGATTAGCTTTGACTTACACGTAAGGACGAAGAAAGCTTATGCTCATTCTTGATAAATAACGGGGGTTTCAAATATGAATGTAATCTTTAAAATTGTGTAGACAAGGGACTTTAGGGGGGCCGAGATATGGCTACACAAATTGCGAAGCAAAATATTGGATTGGAGATGAGTTGCTCGAAGGCTTCAGTCACTTGTTAACTGTGATACTGTTTCTAGTTACTTTGCTAAGGATTTGCAGAGCACAGATTCAAGGAACGTACAAAGAAATGGAACGGTCAGCTACAAAGAGGGTTTATAAAAAAGCGTAAGTATAATATTACATATAATTTACTTGCTCGAGTTTCGTGTTTCATTGTCAGTTATAATCTTATAATATGTAAAAATGCTTCTTGCTTTCTCACAGGAAAAACATTTTCTTCAAACTTCTGTTCGTGATGGCCATTACGTGGTTATCACTGGTACTGAACTACGTTCTGGTGAAAAGTGCAGATCCAATCGTGAAATGGTTCTATACGTTAGCAGAGTTCATCATAAGTCTTCAAGGTTTTGTTATTTTTCTCATGTTTGGGGTCAATAGGAGAAACTTAGATCTTTTAGGAGAAAATTACACTATTTTAAGACGTAAGTATACATCTAAAGATGGTAATTTGATAACTCGTTTGTAAGCGCTCAATTAATCATTCGTTTCTATTTAAACTGTTTTTCGCATAGGACTATCATCGATAATCCCGATAACTGCTGACATACCGGGACCACCAGCAGATATTCAGCTAAAGTCTGCCAGCTTATCTGAGAAATAGACACATGAATGTTTTTCCTATTGCTGTTATTAAGTTGATTTTGCATACATGGGCTGAAGTTAACTATTTATTCAACTACGTGCATATTTATCTGAAGATCTAGAACAAGTATTACACTTATTTAGAGTCGTAATTATAATCTCTCGTGTTTATAAGTTATTCAATCTGTGATGTTTATCGTATACCTTGCCTTTGCCATTGCTAGATGTATATGAAATTAATGGAGCTGCTAAGTATGTGTGTAAGATATGGTTTACGAACAAGTTTTTTTGTATGGACATGAAAGAATAGTTTTTAATTTAACAACAAAGTAGTTACATTAGAATACACTACAGCTAAGGTTATTAATAGGTACTGTAGGTACTAATAAAAATGTTGGAATACGTATACTAGGAACCATCTACATTGAATCGTGTTAACTGTATCTACCACATCATACAATTTCACAACTACTTCCACCCACCACCATACTTCATGATCATGATTATTATAATTTAATACAAACAACTTCAAAGTAAAAATGAACTACAGTTGTCCACATTATTACATTACACACTACCTTTGTGTTCGTCTCGTCCACAACCCCGCTTATCGAAACAACAACTTTTTAACCAACAAGAGGATACATGTATGGTATACATATGTGTAAAACATTTAAATAAACACTATGATAGCATTATTATTTACTTTCGCAAACAACGAAACTAGCCTAATCTGAAATTTACAAAAAGAGAAAAGTTGTACCCTGGACTGGTTGTTGAACCGTATATCTAAACTGGTAAATATGTATACGGCTCATGCCTTATAACAGTTCAAATGTGGTATGTAACAACAAAAACATGGACTGCAATTGACAACCGTTATCTTCCACCCAAAAACAACAGTAATTAGTAATAATTACTTTTCTGTTAAAACTTTCTGATTATGTGCTAAATAATCTTTGAGGGGAATGCTTCGATTACAATATTTGCAAGGATCAACCGGTTGACCTTTGTAAATTTGAAACCCTTTTTGAAGCGACTCAAGTCGCTTAAATCCCCTTCCACAAGCATGACAATTTAACGGTTTAGCTTCTGGGTGCGCATCGAGATGCTCTTCCATCAGCTTTTTCCGTTGGAATTCTTCATCACAAAATCCGCAGATCCACCCGCTCACGGCGGAACTACCATCACTCTCCCCTCCATCCTTTTCACCGTTGGGGTGAGCTTTAGAAATATGCAACTGAAGTCTGTTAGGTCGATCAAATTCTTTGCTACAAAACTCACAACTGTATATTCTATTAACCTTTCGATTTTTATGCCCAGTAATATGAGCTTCCAAATTTTCACGGTACTCAAAATAGCGTGGAATCACGCAAATTGGACATTTTAAACTGGGATCCCTCTTAATTGGCTCCTTCTTTGCTATGTTCAACTCTACCGGTTTGGAAGGTTCAACTTCAACAACTTCTGGACTGCTGCCACTGCTGTTTAATTCCACAAGTTTCTCTGCTGCGCTTTCACTATCAGAAGAGATTTGGGCTACTTCGGAAGATTCCTTTTTGGGTAAAGATTCTTCAGTGTCTGGAGACTCGTCTTCGACTGGCTCCTCCTTTTTAATTGACGAATTTCCTTTTCGGACAGCAGATTTACTCTTTGAAATTTCATGATCATCCTCTTCAGAATCTTCCTTGTATACTACTTTCTGCTTTTTTGCTTCCCTGGAGCGGTTTTGTGGTCCATTCTCAGATTTTCGTTTCAACCTTAAAGCAGAGAGTCTCTTCGACTCCTGGCCGTCATCTGACCCTTCTTTATCTGCAATTAACAAAGGTAAATGCCAGTTTAGACTCACATAAAGCAATAGAAATGTCAAAATCTTTGAAACACATCATTTTATTTAATAACTTACTTTTATCTCCATCATGATAATCCAAAATAAGGTTGATATCCTCCTTGTAGCGTGAAAAAGCATCATTTTTCAAAACATTTTTGCAAAAAGGTATTTTTTGCAAATGCTTGCTCAGATCAAGTTCAATGTCCACTTTGTATTCATCCAACCGTGCTTGGATTTTCTCCAACTCTTTCTGGCTATCATGAATATCCTTCACTTTTGTCATACAGTCTGGACAGTAGTCAGCAGCTGAAAAAATTCTCAAGAAGGGTTCATCTGGGGTCGCAGGTAACTGTAGAACTTTGCACAGTGATGATGCGAACGCTTTCGGATTTTGATTTCTGGTTTGTCGTCCACTAGACGCTGCTGCCACTGGCGTTTTCCGTTTGGGGTTCTTTCTTTTTGATTTACCGGATGAAGAGTCGGAATCTGATCCCAAATCAGAATCTGACTCACTTCCCTGTGAGGAGACTGGAACTTTCCCTCGTTTCCTTTGTGTAGGGTGCACATAGTTGTACTTGTCATGTCGGGCCCTTTTATTCATGTTGACACCGCAGACTAAGCAAATCTTTTCGGTTCCTTCGGACATAGTGATGCTCTAATTGGATGGAATAACAAGTAAATTCATCAATTAATTTTATTTGTGATAAATGTATTCAAATCACATTTATCTACTTACTTTGCTGTCTTTATTTCAAAGATGTTCAAATTCAATTTAGATCTCAACTCAACAATGTCAAAGCATAAAATAAAACAAGTGTCCAAAATCTTTATTTCTCGGTTGTGTGATGAATGATGAATACTGAATATCCTTTAAAAGTGAGAAGCACCCTTCATTAATTAAATTAAAGAAGTTGTTGAATATAATGATTTGATGCTTGGTGAAAAAAAAACTAGAGTTGTTGGTCTGTCCGGATATACAACTCAATAACGCAGGTATGCATGCATTGCATATGCATCTAGCTGTTGAAGGATTAGGAAGGGATTATCTACTGTTATTACAGAAAAACGAACCACTATAATATAATATTCTAGCCGTAGCTATGCATAAATGACGGGCATTTTACAGTAGAATATTGAAAAAATAAAAGCCATATAAACCCGCCCTTATACTTTGGTTGTCATTCTTGCTCCCCTAAATCATCTATCTATTCGGTCAATGTGCCGTACTCCTCCAATCCAATCTAGACAACATAACAACAGCAGCCGAAGCAATCCTTCTTTGCTTTTTTAGAGATGTGTATAGATTATAGCCTAACATGTTGGTAGTATATATAGTAGTGGTTACCTATGTTGAATGGTGGTAGGTATGCGCTTACACACATACTGACGCTTAGGCATAAACTCACGCACAAATACTTTTAGTTGTTAGTCATCCATCCAGAGTCTTTGTGCATTATTACTTTGGGTGGACTCATTAGAAATTTTATGCATATTT
>JAQGAP010003534.1:0-12202 GCA_034697805.1 Orchesella bifasciata | reverse complement strand
GAATGGTTAGAATATTTGACTTACGGCAGCAGTGAGAACGTTCTTGCTATCTAAAAGACTTGCGCCACAGAACTGTTGACCACGACGAAGCATAGCCACTTGCCAAGGGAATTCACCTTTGAACAAAGGACCAAAATGACGTTACAGCAAATTGTATTTTAAAAAACATATTTGTGTATTGGTTTTGTAAACTAATTTTACCTAATGCTGCAGGTCTTCCCCCAACAACTTTTTCAGGATTGGGAAGAGTCTTTGGGTCCACTTTTATGTATCCACAAGGCTTCTTCAAGTAATCAGCCTCAATAGCTGATGTATCATTAGAATTAGATGGATCCTCTAATGGAAACGTTTCGTTCACCTTTGAGGTAGCACAACATACTCTTCCAGTATTCCGGACAGCTATCAAAAACGGTAAAATTACCTCAACAAACAATACTAGCTTATATTTACTGCAGAATATATTGAATTTAAGTACCTAATGGAACGGTAGGGGCGTCACGAGTTGAACCACAAAATCCTGCAGATTCGATGAGTAACTTTTTTTTAAAGTTTAAACATTTTTTGAAATTAGTATTGAATCAAAATATTTTAAATTATTATAATTAAAGTATTTATGGTACTTTTGCCAAAACTTGATTGTACACTCCAGTTTGTCCAGGAGTATCATCATCGCTTTCAGAGTCATCCGTGCTCCTGACAGGGAATAGTCGGGGAAAGCATTCCTCAACTGGTTCACATGTTCCAGATAATCCAGTGTTGGTCACACAGTAATTATTTGGAAGCTCCAGTCGACCGTCAACACTTGCTGCTTCAGGTGAAAGAGTTGTCGGCACTTCCGTTTCATCGTCCAGAGCTAAAAATATAAACTATTTTTGTTTAGTAAATTGTCAAAAGTAGTGAAGCTAAATGTGGTTTTATTGTATTTAATATACCTTCAACGACTACCGTATCGTCACTGCTAAAATCAATGTCCAATTCTGATCCAAATGCAAAAGCAATGGAGAAAATTACAAATATAATTAGGAAACGCATTTTTGTTTAGTTTTTTAAAACATCAACTTTTGTTTTCACAGCTTCACCACCAACTAAGTCAATGCGCCATCAATAAGACAGGTTTTATCCCCGAACATAGGAAGGATAAGCATTGACTATCTGAAGTATTTTTGCATTCGGTTGAATATTTATACTACATAATATAGCAAGGGGAATTTCTTTCCCCATAAAATAGTTAGTATGCATTGCATTGTTTGTTTTTAGAAAACACGATGAATAGGCCCCGGACTTTATAATATTACCGTGAAAATGGCTTTATTATACAGGATTCATGAGTGTTCATTTTTACATTGCCCCATGAATATAACTCAGCTCAGGTCCATCGTACATTTTAGTTGACATTTTCCAACGAAATCCTTGCCAATTTTGTTGTGCCAGACCAGATCAGAGTGATAATTTTGCGGGTAACATGTTGAGTTTCATGACTCAACAAGCGTAGCCAATACTTTGTTAGGAGTTACATGAAGGTACCTGAATCGAGTTGAACGACTTCTATATTATATTGTACTCAGTATTAAGCGACACTGACCTTAACAAAAAGCCATATCATCAATTTACCTGTCACATTGGTCTTGGCCGCCGGTTTATTATAAAAGAGTTTTACAAGACAGACCATGAACCTGTCAACAGCATGAAGCTCCTTATGAACAGCTTCGTTCGATTCGACGTGACTGAGATTTTATCGTTTGGAACTTTGCAATGGGATGAATGTAAATGTAATACATTTGCTTCGATCTAGCCGAAAGATGCTGTAGGCTTATATACATCTTATGTACATTGTTGAGTGACTATGACTCGCAAAAAATCTCTGCAACAGGTTTGCAGATTGAATTTTAAAATCATTTTGATCTTTTTACGTGTGCAAATTTTTATGCCAATTCATCGGTTCTTATTCCGCATCTGTATACTAATAATAGTTCATGTACCTTTCATTAGGTAATTGTCTAAATGTAACCACAATAACAATATATATATATATATAATGTGTCTATTTTCATTGTACAGAGTGAGATGAACTCTTGAGAAAAACTGGTAATCCTAAGTTAGTACATGTTGACAAAAACATGAATAGAGTGTGACGTGGCGTTGATATAAATATTTGTCCTCTAGCTCTTCTACGATAAGTTGATCTTTATGCGACGAGGTTCCATTATCTTCGGTTTTTATTTATCCATTGGAGATGCATGTCAATTCTCGAGTAAACGCCGGGAAAGTTGCCACAACCGATTCCCCAGGACACTAAAAATATTAAAAGTCAATTTTGTGTCATCTATGCACACTTTAATCTGCCTGTTCATTTTCACATGCTAGTTTACCGATTCCTATCTGCTCTGCTCTTGAGTTTCTTGCGACACTTAATGGGCCTCCACTGTCACCTTTGCATGAGTCGTATCCGCTTCCACCAGCACACATCATCCCATTAGTTATTCCGGCTGGAGCTTTACCTTGGTATGTTCTCATACAATCAGGTTGTTTCCAAACGCGGACGCCAACGGTTCGGAGGACTGATGATTGAGAACCACTGTTTGACAGTTGCCCCCATCCTATATACATTCCATAATAATTCATTTTTTTACGCTTTCTTTTCTAGTTTTTTTTAGCATTAATCATATTGCTGACCTGCTACGCTAGCCACAAAGTTTTCAAGTCCCCATGTATTAGTTGATAGACAAATGGGCTGAACAAACCTATTATAGCTTACAGGACTTCCCAGGCGTATTACGGCAACGTCGTCATACTACATAATGATTACGCATTATCAATCATTCAGTAACAATTATTAATCATACAACTGCGTTTCTTACAAGTGTTCTCATGCTGAAACCACGATGGAAGTAGACATTTGAAGCTCCACGAACTTGATGCTGTCCATCAGACGTTGAATAAATGTTGTGATCTCCTACCTGAACTCGTAATCTACTCACATCTCCACGATTCATACTGGAAATTTTGTAAACCAAACGCATTTGAAGATTTTAATACTAAATTCCATAAATCATAATTCTATTATCGTGTACTCACAAATAGACGCAGTGAGCGGCAGTCAGGACCTGACAAAAAAAGTACATTTTAAAAAGTTTTACGTATTCCATTTTCATTATAGTTATTGAATACATACATGTTGGGCATCAATAAGACTTCCTCCACAAAACTGTCGTCCGTTTAACATCAATGCAACAGTCCATGGAAATTCTCCTCTATTTGCTACCCTCCCATTGACAATTCTGCTCGTAATTTTATTATTATCTTCTCCATCTGAAGAAACGGCAGGTTCGGTGCTATTTTCATTAGCACTTTTATCCACAAAATATCGGCCACATTGGCTGTACTGATATTCTGGAGCATTAACAGGTGCTGGAGGTCTTGATGGCAGCTTTGCTTTTGTGAAATTACTTGACATTGGACAACACACATAGGTTTGTTTGGGAATTGGAGTACCTGAAACCAAAATCATATAACAATTTCAATGGAATGTACATATGGTATGCAAAAAAAATGTAATTGATATAAACTACTACAGCTTACCTAGAGCTTGGGAAATGGTTTCAAGGAGAAAATCACTGCATGGACCAGATACTCCCTTGTAAATACTTCGCAGCTCATCTCCAACCTTGTTTTCAGTTTCTGATGCATACTCATCAAGAGCCCTGCCCGAGTGAGAATCACGTAGTTTAAAAATGGGGTAGCATTCTCCAAACGGCTTGCATTCTCCGTTGAGATCTCGAGCTGTGGAACAACTTATCCGAATTCGTTGTCCATTTATGTTAGTATAGGCGTCTCTTTTATGTCTGCTGAGTATGGCCAAGCTTCCAGGCTCCAAAGATTCTGAAAGATCTGGGAATAAAGGTTAAAAATGTATATACAAATAAAACAAGCTTAAATGTTCACAATTTTGTGGATATTATGTACCTCCAACAACAATCGTGTCAGCATCAATTAATGTTGGACTGGCCAACACGGTTGGCAAAATGAATGCGCTGGAAAAAGCAATCAAGAATTTTTCGATACTTTTCCTCTTCATTGTGATAAATGTTTCAGGAAAACGAACTCGTAGTCTCTTTATTGATGTTGGATGTGAGCCTGTCTGTAATTTACATGCTAATGCCTCAACTCGATACATTGCTACACGTTTAAATAGACAACTTGTAACAAGTCGCATAGTGTCAATGTACTTAAAATACTAAATTGCCTATAAAAAGCATCAAATAACTTTGATATACAAGGCAATGTCTAAACTTTGTATCTGGTTCATCGTTTGCTTGGTTGTTGGCACTGACCTAATCCATCCAAACAAAAATTGGATGTCATGATGAATTAATACATGTTCAATGTTGATCATTATCTCATTAGGTTGAGCCCGTGTGGGCATGTGTGCAAAAATCCTTAGCAGTGAACACCTGCTCAATTTGCATATGCAAACTTACAATTTGTGAATGATTTAACTTAAATTGAGTTTTGGCAATGAATCGTTAATCTGGTTTTTTGGATTATAATCTCATGAATTTGGATTATACTTGAAACTGTGGGTTTATTGGTGAAATTGAGACAGATTATGATTATGATCTGCTCTAGAAACCAAGCCATTTAAACGATCATTCATTGATGCTCCTTGAGCATGCACTGGCTAGGTTTCTTTCAAACATGTCGTTCTTCAAGTTTTTTTTTGTTTAAAATTCGGCTTCTTGTGACACTAACGCAGGTGTTCGGAGAACAAGTGCTTTTCATTGTCGAGTTTGATTTGATATATGTCATGTGCGTTTTTTGTAAATCGAAATGTATACAAAAATATTTTAAACTTTGCAAAATTGCAAAGCATGTCCTCGTCAAGAACCTTTAGCGAAGGAAAGGTCCCACAGTAAACGCTGTACCAGTTTTTAGGTATAAAATCAACTCAAAACTGATTTAAAAAATGTAACAAAATTGCACTTAAATCTTTCATTTTTCTCTCATATTATATTTCACACAAGGTAATAAAACTTTATTCGTTTTGAGTTACAGTGTATAAAAATGAATAAATGCAATACTCAGGTCATGCTATACTACAAAAAATCAATCATATCACATTAACTACCACTAACACAATGTGTATTTAATTAGAAATGCAGACTTGATATAAACAGGTACTTTTGTAAAAATCATATACGTATTCATGGTTTACTACAGCATGGTATCTCTTGAGGTTAATCATAGACTCACACATGACGGAAGATTCCATTTAGTAACTCCTATGACGGGATATCCAGTCTTGGTAGTCGGCAATTTTCGTATATCTATATTTTTGAATGGTTGGCAATTAGGCAGTTATTATTCAAGTACATATATACAGTATTAATAATAAAGAGCATTTTAAAACTTACACGCCAGGATAGTCACCACAACCAATACCCCATGACACCAGCCCAACTTGCTCCCAACGGTTACCCATCCTTCTCATCAGAGGTCCACCGCTACAAATTACAACCAAATATTTACAAACTGTTTCCGTCAAGAAAAACAATTCATTGTAATACAATAACTTACCTATCGCCCTGTTTTCATTGAATGATTTTAGTCCATTCCCCAGATCAAACAATCATGTGCAAAGAGAAACGATATAAATGAAATACTGTTTTTACAAGCTATTCATCATACGATATCTGAAAAAAAGTTATAGTTTACCAAGCAAGAGTCCTTGTTATATTGTCCTGCACACATCATACTCTGAGTAATTCCTCCAGGAGCGTGAGATCCATATTTTGCTGCACATTGTTGCAAGTTCCATACTTTGAGTTCAACTTTTCTATAAATGCCAGGTTGATAAGAACTCTGGGCAGAGGTACGACCCCAACCTGCTACAAATACACTATTGCCTTCGTAAGGACCGCCGGCCGATAGACAGATTGGACGAATGTCATTGTTTCCATTACTTCCAAACTGAACCGGACTGTCTAGCTTGATAAGCTGCAAATAAAAATCTTTTTATCAACTTTTGACAACTTTAACTGCTCAATTTTATAATTCACAGAAGATTCTCTTACTGCAATATCGTTATAAAAATAATGCTGATGAAATTGTCGATGAAGTATCAGTTTTCCAATATTTTTAACAGTCATTGGACCATCATTCAACGTATGTAAATCATAATCTCCAATGTAGACTTTGAATAACGTTTGCAACTCCTGAGATGTGACTCTGCGTAAATAACAATTTGATATTAGTATAACTTTGATAAATTTTTCATATGTTAATAGAATCAATGGATTTCTTACCCATTGAAGCAATGCTGTAATAATTGAAAAACAACAAAGTAAAACTTATATTAATTGGAAACTTGAGAATAGGTTCTGAAATAATGATTTTGGCAAAGTAATTACCGCGGCAGTTAGAACATACTGGGAGTCGATTAAAGTACCTCCACAAACTTGTTTTTGGTTACGAACCAAGGCCACCTGAATCAAGGTTTATCCAATCTTGTTAGAAATCTTTTCAATAAATCATGAACACGTTTTTTGTTTGAAAGCTTACCAGCCAAGGAAATTCCCCTTTTGTTGCCTAAAATGGAAAATAAATTATTACATAATATCAAAAGATTTTTCCATTTTGTTTTGTTGCACAATAATTCTAGATCACTAACCTGATTCCCTCCAACGATTTTACCAACTCCACAACTAGAGGAGACTGGTGGAGTTGCGGTAGTACTTGGTGGTGGGGGTCTCATAGTCGTATATCTTGTGGTAGATTGTTCCCAAGGATTTTTTGATGTCTGCCAAGGATTCTGCGATGTTTGCCAGGGATTTTGATGCTGAGGATACCTAGTTGTGGAATGTGTTGTCCATGTTTGTGTTGGCCGAGGGGTTGTCGTGGTGGTGGTCGTAGTTGTTGTCGGCGTTGTGGTGTAAGGTGTGGTAGATATCCTAATAGGAAATTGAGGGAATGCCCAAGGGGGTCGCATTGTCAATTGATGGAATATATTTGAGGGTGGATGTCCCAGCGGTGGAGATGGTTGTCCAATGACAGTACTGCCACAACAGATTTGATTTTGACGTGCTTCTGCGTCTAGAATTGCATAGAGGTTCCATATTTAATGTTTAAAGATTGCACAACCATACTAAATGGGACAGAATGAAATGATTACCAGCTTTGAACATGAAGAAACTAGGAATTTCCTGTCTATTACAGGGCCCCGATATGTCTTGGTACATTTCGGCCAACCCATCATTCATTATATGGCCATCGTCAGGGCTGTAAAGCCTGGGATAACATTGACGAAACGAGGCGCAATACCCGTGCCTTCCATTGTTCGTAACACATGGGCCAAGGCTGCCAAGTGCTGGTGCTGAGGTTGGGGGAGGATTCGTAACATGCTGAATGTTTATTCCTGGATACTGGGGTTGTTGAGGTTGTTGCTGGTTAATAGAAACAGGGCCACCTGGGCCAAATGGCCAACCCGGAGGAAATAATCCGTTACCGAATCCCGGAAATACTTGTCTCTTCGTCCTTGACTCTTCATTATCACTTTTGCTGGTGGTAATAGCCTTATTACTTGAGCCTACTGTAAATTTCAATTGCGGAAGGTTATAAATTTATTCAGCTATTTCAACTCATTTACTATACCGTATCCCAATAACCCAGCTCAACGGTAGATTTATTATTATTAGCATGAAATTTCATTGTTGAACTACATAAAATGCAGTTATTCTTAAATGCATCTCATCTTGTCAAGTTAAATGACGCATGACGTGACATTTGCATTCTCAATATCCTAGAATAGCCGGTCATAGATTTGCATGAAACTGGTTTTACAACAACATGCACTTGCTGTAACTCTACTAATTCTTTAGCTTAAAATATCATCTTTAATCTATAGTCACAGCCATGTGTTTTGTTTTGCATCTCAAAATAGGAAAAGCCACTCTCGTTTAAACCCAGGTTTAATTTTGCTTCATACCTTCAATAATAATCGCATCTTCAGCCTCCCATTGGAAACCGGTAGCTCCAGTATTGCAGAGCAGTAAACCATTAATGAGAACACACAGAGAGATACTTCTTGCTCTTCTCCAATGAAATTTTGATGGTCTCGTCTTCATTTTTTTTGTTTCACAAGTCGATCCTTTTTGTAATTGCCTTTCTGCTTCAATAAAAAAAAGTAGAACATTAATTCAATCAAATAAAAACTGTCTGAAATATGCTAATCTGTTTTCGACCAATTACACACGACACGAGTTGCTGGATAAAAGTACTGCGAACTTACCTCACGTGAAGGGAGAAATAAGTTATTCCCAACGAAGGACTTTAATATCTGGTTCTTTGAGGCTCAACTCACTGGTCGAACAAATGTGCACAAGAAAAGCTATATTGCATCTTCCTGAACTTTTAGATCACTTGAAACTCAGTCTTAAAAGGAGTAATTAGCCATGCACCAGCAATCACAACCCGAATGATGAGACTACTCCGAAATGTTTGTGCAAAAAAATGTTTTGACAAATGTTTAGAGGCAACAGTAAAAACAAGCTTCACTGCGCAGTAATAAACTGCCTATAAAACTGTCAAAGCGGTACTCAAGGTGCAAGCGGATTTACTTTTCTTCCTTTGTTCTTGCTGCAGAGCATCGACAAGCGAGATCATATACTCCTCAAAAGTATATTATACCTGACCACCTCACCAAACCTAATACTAACTATAGATCACCAGGGACCATAAATGCAAGGGAAAACAATGGGATAAATAATATACTATGCAGGTAGGTAAGCACGTTACATATTATAGTAAATGCAAATTTTTCTGCAAAAACTTTTTCCCCTTCGTTTCTTCCTTAGAAATGAAATAGGATGAAATTCTGATCTGGTTCAACTCACAGAATATTCGCTACTGTGAGATGGTACAGGAAGCCGATGAGTATTAATGGTCTTCATCAAAGATCATGATGATGTGATGACGGTACACACCGGTGTATGCTGGTGCTGATAATAAAATGATATAGCAAAAACTATTTTGTGCATGTGGGTATCTTTCCGTGAATCATCCTATAAGCCTTTAGCTCTCATGCAGATTTTCAATAAGGCAAGTGGGAGATTGGGATTGACGTGATTCGATACTATTCTTTGCAAATCTTCATTTGATGATTATCGTGTCAAAATAATCTATTTAAGATGGGCAATGAGGTACGCCAAGTGTATCAAAAATGCAGTTAGTTCAGCGTAGAAATTTGCAGACAAAGATGCTGACTCATAAAAATCTGCAATGGTGGCAGCATGCATTCAACTAACCATCATATCAGTTTTTCGCACAGACCATTTGCAGTTCTGAGAACACAATTTTGCAGGTGTAAATCAGTATGTGAAGATGACATGTGATGTGTGATGTCTGCTAATACAAGAAGATGATAATGCATTCAATGTGTAGGTACTACACAGCAATAATCTTGTTTCGATTAAATTCTCTCGGATCATCTTTATAATCTACATGAAGAACAAAATATACAAGTCTCATCCTATAATGTACCTTTTTGACTGCGCATCTTCATCAGATTAGTATATACATCATAGTGTAGAGATACTTTCGATTTGAAAATGGGAACAAAGTCACAACAAGGCGTTGTCCAAAAAGCTTTAACTCGTATTTCGAATCAGGATGTCAATTAGACGTAAGTACAAGTACATTGAGCACTCGCATAAGTCGCATAGTTCTAATTTTATCAATGCTTGACTATGATAAATATATTAGCGTAAAAAATGTTTGAATATTGAAACAACATTCTTCTGCCAATCGAAACTTTGTCTCGGTATCAAGAGCCAGATTACAACCCGAGTATAATTGAAAACCTGATTTTAAACTATTAGATTTATGGTGACTATAATCGTTGCACTTTTGCTACTGAATCCTGGCCTTTGGCTTGTACCGTTTCGTTTCATCAATGAAAAACAGCACATGGCCTTCTCATCCAAACTCTTCCTTTATTTTCGGACCTGTTGCTGGTTTGCCAACGGTATGTATTATGTAGTACGTTTCCCTGTTGTAGGTTTAAATTGGTTAGAACAAGTCTACAATCAAATCATGTATATTTATACGAAATTATACACAGTGTAAGTAGCCTGACTCAAGGAATTTTTGCCATTTGCACCATTCATCCAATCCGATACGCGCATTAACAGCTAACTGTGAAGTTTTTAGTAAAATGGTATTTATTGTAGTAACCTTGACTTGCCTATAAAATTAGTGATTGTGAAGACTCGGTCTCATATCGACTTTCGACACTTGTGCAAATTCACCACTTATACTACTTACTCCTCCCCCTGAGGCCAGTGAGAAACAACAGGTACAACAAAATCAGAAGAAAAAATAAAAGTTAAAATAAGTGATATAATCACTGAGCATCTCTTATGCAGCACGTAACGTTTTGAAACAGCATGGCATTTTCTATTGTGACTTTGGTAATGTCAAGTCATTCGTTCTTTTAATTCATTCATCTTCTTTCCGTCCAAACCGTATTCAGAAGATCTCTATCTCTCCAAGGTTCCTGATAGTCTTCTCTGTGCTTTTAGCCTTTGAAAAATGTACTTATGCAATATATAATGTGCTCATCTTCCTTCATCGAATTACTAGCATTACAAAACTGTATCTTACATCTTGCCGGCATGACGTGTTGTTACGATGTTGAAAATTTGATGCATGGTTCTACCCACCCCAAGTTCATGTCAAACCATTGATTAATGATTTTTTCGCAAGAGATTAATTTTTCGGTTGGCTAAATCTTGATGGGAGTCTTGGCATAAATAGAGTCGATGATTATGATAAATTTACTGCTTGCATCGGTGTTCACGTCAATATATTTTCTCGGTACAAAAAATTAGCGTATGAAACGAAATGATTTCATCCTTTGCAGGTTTGAGGAAGGACAATTAAATGGTAGTACCTTGGTTTGTATGTGGTTGATGATGGTTGATTGTTGTGACAAATTTTGATGAGCTGTTTAGAAACATGCTGTGTCATCTTAAAAGAGTTAAATTCTTAAAAAGTTTGTTTTCGGTTCGGTTGTTTTTTGACACTCAACAAGGTTGGCGAACCAAAGCAGCAGCCTGCCAGCAAAATGGTGAAATCAACGGCTCATCTTTAACATCTTTTAATAGACATCAACTTCCGAGGTGTCGAAGAAAGGTTGAAGAACTCGCATAATGGATATTTTAGGTTTACAAGATAAACATGGTTCGTAGTTAAATTAGTAATTTGCTAATGCACGTAAATGAGGGTTGTAAAAAGTTTATTACTAAAACAAGTAAGTATTGTTTACAAATGCTCTTCCTGATATTATCCCTGCTTAAAAACAGGCTTTTGCAACTCAGAGCTGAGGAATGTTTTTCATGTAATGTTTTATCACGTTCTTTTTACAATGTTTGCTGTACTTTTTAAAAATCCACTTATTTGCTAATGCAAAAAAAAATTCTAATACAATTTACGATCAAGTTCTGAACTGTGATTATATTATTCCTGCATAAATATTTCTTCTACTGACACTGACCAGCTCTATTCAATTGAAAATGTCACAGAAATGAAAATGCAGAAACGAAAATAATAAGTTATCGAAAACATGGCTGAAAAATGACAAGCGATCTAGTTTCATAGATAAAGTACCTACTATTAAGTACGTTACGACATACATATAAACAAGCTTTCTATTGCTTCGTGCTTTTATTTGCCAAACGGGAAATGCAATTTTCTGCATTCAATGTCAAGTTTTGCTTCATAACGAAACTAATTCCTCTAAAAAATTCAAGAATCTTGATTTGCAGGTAATGTGGTGCACTACAGCCAAAATGCATCCTTAACAGCAGCATTTTAAAGTTAGGTATCAACTGGGAGTTGGGGAATGGTTTTAAAGACAACAATGGTTGATAGATACGGATGAATGACCAATTCAAAAACGTGAGGTATTGCAAGCTGCCAGGAGAATTCATAAGGTACCATGCTCTGTATCATGTCATGATGATAGCCTAATCGTCCAAGATACAGTTTTGACTACTTTAGTATAATACCTGCAAAATTGGGGGTTTTAATTTTACACCTTTTGCAGGCAGAACAATATGGCCAATCCACGTGAGCAAAACGGAACAATAGGATGGTGTACATACCGTTATCACGTCTTTCCTACTGTTAGAAAATGGTAACAAAGCAA
>JAQGAP010003533.1:0-12208 GCA_034697805.1 Orchesella bifasciata | reverse complement strand
TCTCTGTTGTCGCAATCAAAATTCTTTTCTTGTCATGTCCTCCTTCTTCCTCTTCTCAATAATAATAATAATAATAAATTCATACACTTCTAGTTCCTTCCTTTATATATGTTTTTTACTCGTCTACTTTAGCTGATAGTGAACGTACTCTGTACGACCGTATGCACATCAACTAGCTCTTTTTTCCAGGTAGAAAAGTAAGTTGCTCTACCAAAACTTTTCCTCCTTATTCATCACTTTTTTTCTTCCTGTGTAAGTTGAGAGGAAGAAAAGTGCTTTAGTGGCACAATGCAAGAGAAGGCAGACTTGATTTAATTTGAATGGTGCACATGTAATTGATCAGAATGCGCAATACATTGTCAAATTTTTGAGGAAATGGAGATATAGTATGGATGTAGGTACTTATGTAGTTGTAATGGGAGAAGGATGACGACATGTTCCGTCTTGTGTTGGAGCAAGAGGACATGACAAACGCAAAAAATGTTTCCTTCCTTCCTCCCGACCGTCATCATCATCATTATTATTATGATTGCATGCAAAAAAGGCAGAGTTTATTTTTTTTGGCGAAAAAGTCTCCTTTCTCCTTCTTTTCCATAATCATATGAATATCCCTCCACTTTCTTCTCCAACTGGCTTCATTTGAATGATACATTTAAATTTAATGTAACGCTCACTTCACTAAATTCTCTTGTTGCCTTTCTCCCTCTTTGGCCATGTTATGTAGAGGGAAGCCAAAGTCTTTTGTTGTTGTTGTGCCTTTTCTTTTGCTCAAAATGATGGGTTGGATGGGGAAGCGTGTGCTTTGGCTCTAGCAAAAGGAAAAAGGAAAGTTGCTCAGTGGAATGCTCACTCTTTTGGGAGTAGTGGAGTGTATACTTTGTGTAGTCGGAGTTGGGAGTAAAAGTTTAGTAAAATGCTAATACATTTTCATCATCATTCCTCTCTCTTCTTGTGCGAGCAGTTGAACCGACGTTCTCCTAATAATAATAATAGGAAAAAGGCAGCAGCAACAAAAGATTATATATCCCATATGCTCTGCCATGCCAGCCTATAAAAGGGTTTCGCCTTTTTTCTCTCGATGAACTTGAAGCTACCAACCATTTTCTCTCCTTTTTCTTCTTCTTCATCATCATCATTTTTAAAAGGAACGGAGAGGCTTATATGCTTCCCTGCATTCATTTTTTTCTGCTACGCTCTCTCTCTCTCTCTCTCAGTCAGTTATGTGCCTATCTTGCCCTGTTCTCTCAAGCTTCAGCTCAATTGTTGTGTGCTTGCTTAATGCCTTTGAAAAAAGAAAATGGGTTCACCAGCCATGAAAACGGAAAGGAGCTCAATTGTGTCCTTGTTTGATGTGATGTCGTGTCGTCGTTGTCGTCGTGTTCTCCTTTTTCTTACGTACTCTGCATGAGAAACGCCAGGAAAAATTGTAAAAGCCTGATGATATTTTTCGGTTTTTTTTTGTGCTCATCACCGACACCATTACAAAAATGCAGCGCAGCATTTCTTGCCTTCCCTTGTCAAATTCTCATCATCGGGTTTGCTTATCCTTCCCCGACAGTACTTTTGCGCTACCGTTGGAAAACGTCAGGATGAATGCACGCGAAATATATTCCAGGAAGGATGGGAGTTGGTGGTGGTGGTGGGCAAACAGCATAAGTAATACTATACTATTGAGAGGATATGAGCTGCAAACTGGGTTTGGGAGCAGTGTACGGCCTTTCTTTACTAATTAGCGGGCTCGTCTCATGCTCATCGTCAGTTGTATCGATGAAAAGTGGCTGATGCAGTGGCGTGCATAAAAAATCCGTAATGACGAGGCTGGAAGGAAAGGACCAAGAAAAGTGGCATTAGTGGTGCACCATCCCATCCTCTCTCATCTCCTCTGTGCACGAGAAAACGCATATTTTTTTTTTAACGCAGATATTTTCTCAACATCCGAGTAATAAAAAAGGTTATGATGAAGAGGAGGATGAGAGAAGAGCTCTATATTTTTAAGCAGCTTCTTCTCCGCTTGGATTGCATAGGGGACTCGTTTTCTTTTCTCCTTGTTCATCATCAGCACTCTGATATCATGATGATGATGCGAGGCGAAAAAAGAATATTATTGTGATGATTTGCATTGCAAACTCGTTATCGTCGTCTCCAGACCGAAAAATTGACTTTGCATGTTTTTCTTTCCTCTCTCTCTCTCTTCCACTGGCTCTGCTGCTCTAGGTGCTTAAAAATACTCCACTCTACTTACTTGTTCCAGAGTAGAAAGTCCTCATCCCTTGTCCTCTTCAAATAACCATATACCAAAGATACAACAACACCTATGTATACTACCGCCTCCTTTCCAACTTGATTCCCTCCAAAAATGCTGAGATATATGAACATTTTTCGGTATATCAACTTACTTTCAATCAGTCATTTCAGCTGTTTGAGAATGAGAATAGATATGCTGCTACTGAGGCTTATTTTCCCTGCTACCACTCAACCTCCTTTTTTCTCCTTCTCCATTATTATTTGGCTGCTCTGGCTGTACGTATGCATGGATCCACTTGGCTGCTGGATATGTATATTTTGGGGAATGAAAGTAGTCGTGGGAGAGAGAGAGAGCTCTTGTGTATCAACGCAACCGTGTAAAATGGGATAACACCACCACTCAAAGCCTTTCTCCACTCTCTCTCTCTCTCTAGTCATCATTTGCAGAAGTAAAATGCTTGTGATGATGATTATACCAGCAGCAGCACCACCACCACCAAAATTGCTCTTCATAACTCCTTATCCTTTCCTCTAAGCAAAGCGTCGCTTGTCCTTATGTCACCGTCTATCACCACCAACTCCTAAAAAATATTTCTTTTATACGGTTTTTGGCACAAGGACAACCAGCACTTGATCATTGTTTTTAGGCAAAGACAACCATGGATGAGAATGGGGTGATGAGGTGCACATATACAACAATTAGAAGATTGAAGATTTAGCAGAGAAAAAAGTGTGTGTCGCTCCTCCCATTGCTTGTTCCAAGAGTGGGGGCTGGTCATAGAAGTCTGACGCTAGTTCTTCTTCTTCTTCTTGTCCAACTCCAACAAATATTATGATGTGAATGTGTGTTCATTAAAGGAGTAGTGGTGGAGATGCTAGAGAAGCGAGTGGATTCATTGGAATTAGTTATAGATTTAATGAGAAAAGTCTTGTTGTGAAAAAGAGGTCTTAGTTTTGGAAGCTGAGTAGGAAAAACGAGATTAAGTCTGTCATATCATGCGGAAGAAGAGGAAGAAAAGAAGGAGGAGAAAGGAAGGAAAAGGACAAGAACTAAACTTCCATTTTCTTTCACTCTGCTTGGATACAAGTCCAAGTCGGTCATACACACACCATTCTGAATATATTCAAAAATTTCACCATAATATCTATACATCTAATATATATGCATACTATATGTTCTATATACATGAAGTGCAATGCATTGTTGAAGAGGCTACTCCGTAAATGCCATCCCACCTTTTCCCTTCTTTTCAGTAGTGCACACGCTTTTTTGTTCTCCTTCTGGTTCCCTTCCATTTTCCCAGAGAATCCTGTTGATGTGAGTGAGTGAGTGAAAAGAAAACCTTTTTAACATATGTAAATATAGAGACACTTGAAAAACTGGAAAATTTCCTGTATGCAAAAACATTGAAAGCATCACATCATCACATGAGAATGATAATGTTCCTCTTCAACTTGCTCTCTCACTTCTATTTGCTCTCTCACTCAATTGAAAAGCCTCGACTCTCTAGTAGACCCAAGATAGATGTGTGTACATACGCCCAACTCAACTCCAACCAATGTAGTAAGTAGTTGGAGCAAGAAAACTTGTTAGAAAATGGCAATATTATCCTGTCTCAGCCATGTCCTTCTCCACAATATCGTTGGCTAGAGATCCGTTTTACTTTTATCTATTTTATTAGGCAGATGATCCTCCTGCTTGCTACTCCACATAATTTATTATTGCAAATGGAAATCGGAACAAGTATGTATGTATGGATGAATTCAGTTTCTGCTCCCACATTTGCTTTTCCATGATGATCATTCAACCATGATGTTTAATTTGATTTCCACTTTGAGTTAAAATCCATCCAGTTGAAACCATTGAATCAGTCATAATTTTAATGAGGAATGTACACATTTATTTTGGAGGTGTGCTCTCATCCTCTCATCAAAACTTCTCTACTCATTTTTTGGGGGTAGCTGAGTGTATGAAAGCAGCCAGGCCAGGAGAGAGGCATTTCAACTCATTGTGCCACACCACTCGCGTTTTCTCTCAATTTCAAAGGAATAGCTAATATTTGGAGTTTGGAATGGAAAGAGAGATGGTGGAGGAGGAGAATGTCATAGATAGAGATATGATGATCACCATCATCATCATCATCAGCAGCAGCAGTATGATGCTAATGCTGATGTAACGGAATCGAGTTATGTCTGTTTTTGTGCTGGTCTAAGCAGCTAGCTTGGAGTTGAGTTGAGTGAAAGAACCGCAGGAAAGAGTAGGAGAGCAGGAGCGTTTGTCTGGAAAGAGTCTGACGAGCAGATAAAATTTCCAGAGAGAAAGAGAGAAAATCAAGATAATTGAATTGAGTGATGGTTGTACAACTCCACCGAGTAATTATTGGATTTGATCAAGATGGATAAATAGACAAAACGCATATGAAGCTTGTTTCCTTTGATTCCGCTCGTCATCATCAGCAGGAGTAACAAGCCTGCTGCTGCTGCGTTCTTCTGCTAACTCCAACATTTTCTCAAAATTCTGCTTTCTCTCACTTTCCTTACCATACCATTTCATTTTCCACGTACTCCAATCAGCAACATATTCATTTCACTTGTTGGTCCGTAAAATACTTTTGACTGTTTCCTGGAAGCAAGAAAGTAAATAACAAAAATGAGCTTTTCGAGCTTTTCTGGATGGCTTCCGCTTTGTGTACACATAAACACAACCTATCTTTCCTCCAAGTGGGAGAGAGATATTGGGTGTGTGGGAGGCTAACAGCCAAACCAATGTTGTTCAATGCAAACACAATAATGCCAGCGAAACAAAACATTTTCCTTGCTTCACTACCACCTCCATCTGGAAATTGATCTATAGACAGTTATTCAGTTTCAGATTGTAATATTAGATACAAAACAAAACTCTTTGAGTAATGGATATAGCTTCCTGCCTTGTTTTCCTAAGTCTCCATTTTTCAAAACTTTCAAAGTCACATAGTCCTCTAACCAGCCCACAAACGAACAAACAAAAAGATGTGATGAGATTGCAGTTGCTTTGAAAGGAGGAATATTAAATTTGGGAAGGAGGAGTTCCCCAAACATCATCATTACGCTCATATTCACTTGCTCAAATTAACGAAAATTAAATCACGCAATTTTCTTCACAACACACTACAAGCACGCATTTTTTTGTTTAGAAATTGAGAACGAGAAAGCTTCTCTTACACGCGCAGTCATGATCCTACTGTAAAAGAATTGTTTGGCTACTTTGACTGAATTTAAAATGGGAATAAAGTGAGGTTGAGATACGCTGACTCATTCACTACACAAACTTCTCGTCTTTTATCCATTCTTCAAGTGAGTAGAATACTCTACAAAAAATGTAGCTTCGTTAGGACAGCAGAAAAGATTTCTTTTCTCTTTCTTGAACTTCACGAGTTCCCTTTCCCTTCTTTTCTCCATGGAGAAAAAGAGAAAAGTATAAAAAAGTGCAGCGTCATGGATATTGCCATTCCATGGCCAACATACACGAGCAATTCCAGTAATAACCTTTTTTGTGTGGGATAACGTATGTGGCATGGTAGTGCAATGCAACTCTTATGTACAGGATACGCACATTCTCCTTACATGCTCCATTGTTTCGTTCCTTTCCACTTTTTTTGATTGATGGTGGTCAAGTGGATACCACGAAGAGGGAAATGTAGTTCTCTTACCTAAAAGAATGTAGCGTTTTCTCAAGAGAGTTGTAGTATTCTGTAGACTGTGTATTGGCTAAAGCAACTCCGCATTATCAACTAGTTTCATCATCAAGAAAAGACGGAGAGAGCGATGATGAACGATCTTCCTTTATGCAGATACACGTTGTACTCCACACAAGGTGGAAAGAAAGGCAAACCAAGAAAACCTTCATTAACTCAAGTCTCCTGTTCTCTTTCCCTCTGCTTGGTTGTGAGCTAACCCTTTTCTTTGAGAGATCTGGTGCATCTTGAAAAAAAGCAAGGTGAAAGGAGAGATTCGTCCGTGTGCATCAAGCGGTGCATTATTGAGAGTTTGGCTGCACTGCTCTGAAAGTTCACCGAGTCAAGTCCATTTCGCTGCTAAGGGCAGGGACGGACGGACGTTGAGAGAACTAAAGTAAACAAGGCTTTTGAAATCCTTTTGCAAATTGATCATGATGGCTATTCACAGAGACTCTCTTTCACTCCCTTCCATCAATACCATCATGGTGAGCATGATGATGATGACGATGATGGGGAAGGCCATTGTGTATCAATAAAAGGGAAATGAAATGTTTGCCATGTTTTTGAAAAGAAGAAGGGAACGGAGAAAGGAAAGGCAGAAAATGTTGGTTGATGTTGTGGATGTGAATGGATGATGGAAGGAAACACAATAAAAGATGTAATATTTGTGATGTACAGCATCAATTGGGAGCATTATACGAGTTGTATGTATTGCATCATGCTCTCATCATCAAGGTAATGCACAAGCACACAATTGGAGAGAGAGAGAGAGAATGGAGGAAAAAGGAAAAGCAAACATGATATTGCATTCTCTCCAATTGGATAATATAAATAGAATGCAAGAATTTGTGTGTACATATGGACTAGGAAAATCCCAAACAATAACATTCCCTCTATCTCCTCTGCACTTGTCCAGTTTCCACTGCGTCTGACTGGATTGTTGTCCAGCAGCACCGGGATCAACAGCAGCAGCATCCCAAACGGAAAGAAGTCAAGGCCATCATCCTGGGTCTAGCTGGTGTTTCCATCCAGCTAAACTACTTTCCTCAAGAAATTATCTGGCTTAAAATTGTTTGCTGAGAATACATGGCCATCCATTTTTCTGGAATGAGGTGGAGGGAACGAGTAATTTTCATGCGTATAAAAGCACATCAAGTGCGAGATAATTAGTGGAGATAAGTCTTTGAGTAATGAAGGGAGGATGTGTACAAGATGATAATATTACATTTTGTATGGGGTTAACGCTAACTTTACTCCTCTTGGAATTTCTGGCTTGGCTTTAGATACACCTCCACAAAAACCTCTCCAATGTATCCAAAACTAGAGGATGCTCTGTCCTCTCTGATATTCTCCAAACGGGGGGAAATGGCAAAGAATCCTGAGGGATATCATCATGTTGTTCTGCTCTTCGCACTGATGCTGCTGCTGCTGCACATGTTGATGATGATGATCATCATCATCTTCACCGCACTTTATATCTCATTGCATCGGTTGTGTATAGCTGCTAGCTTCCTCTTTGCTCTTTGCACACAGTTTTCATGGCCCATCATTCCATTGCCGCTGCTTTTCTTGAGGCAAAAATGTATCGCGGAGGAGAGAGATCGAGGGGGAGAGAGATCGTTGCCAGCTATTTACTATTTAGATTTGGAATTTTGGACTTTGATGATACAGCGATGGAAATGTTTTACAGGGAATAAATAGAGTACAAGCAATAAAACCGTGCACGTTCTACATGACTACTCCGCTCGTGGTCCTATATGGTGGTGGTGGAACTCCCGTTCAAAGTCGCCTATTTTCCCTTTTATGTCGTCATTATTACTTTTCTTCGTCTCTCTCTCTCTCTCTCTTCCTGCTAGCGCTACACAATATGAAAATTACACGGGAAAATGGGAGAGAAAGACAAGAAGCTGAAAGTGATGTTGATCAGCATGATGATAACTTGAGCAGGAGAGAGAGAGAGAGAGAGAGGCTAAATGAGCTAAACTAAAAAACTTTCACTGTGCCTTTGTATATATGAATGTATGTATGTATGTATATATAGTAGGAAAGGAAGCCTATGGGTATGGGGCGAGCGTGAGTAGGCAGAGGATGTTATTCTGTCTCCATGATGATGATCATGTGTAGAAAACTTGTGCTTTCTCTTGTTTACCCATCTCTGTGTTGGAAATGGAAGGGAAAAAGAGGAGAGACAAACAATCTGTGTTTTACAATCAGAAAGTAAGTTGAGAACTAGTGCAACAAAAGCCCATTATTACTCATTCTATGTTCTCCGTCTTCTCCTTCATCTTCAACTCCTTTTTCGCACAAGATAAAACTGTACAACAAACAAACTCATATCTCATCCTTTTTAAAATGCCTTGCTCCTTGTTTACTTACTCTTTCTTGGCGTGATAACGGAGGGAAGCTGCAACGAGCTTGCAATTAGATAGGCACTCCTCCTGTCTAATATCATTCATCCCAAAAGGGAATTATTTCAAATTAATTACAAAAAAGTAATATTTCCTTGCTTCACATTTCGCAAAATGGACTCTCATCAGACAGCAAAGCAAACAAAACTGTTGCATAAAACAACTTCGTAACAATCTGCCATGTCGCAATGTAAACACTCCCAAATGTTTTTGCAAAGATGACGGGCAAGATGAAGAGTGGAAAGGGCTTCCAGCAATTTCAGCCTCATTTTGATTCCTGTTTCGAAAGAAATGTTGTGGAACACATGTTTTTGTTGTGTTTTATTGCACATTTTCATTTCTCTTTCCCTAAATTTTAATAGAACATCAAACTCCCAATAACATTCTACACTGCCGATGATGATGATGATGATGATGACAGCATCACTGCCAGCTACAATTCCACGCCATTCTTAAATTCTAAACACAGAATAGAACATAAGCAAACCTTCGTCGTTCACAAAAGGTTTGTACTCGTGGAGAAATTGAGATTCGGCGGTACCACCATGATTAGTTTATGCCATGACACTATGCCGCTGGATTTGAATTAGCGGGCTCCCTCCACATCCACGGCCATATTATGTAGAGCTGCAATGTTAATGGACTTAATCCACAGGAGCTCTCTCTCAAGCTCTACGTTTCCCTCCTGCTTCGATACAATTTATCAAAAAAGCAAATCTTTCTCTCCTTTTCATATCATCCATCCATAATATCAATCACATCCTTCTCCAATAATATCGCATGTATTTCTCCTTTCCATCATGCATCCTGCCTCACAGCTCCAGCTCTCAGGCGGTGAACTACCCACGAAAACGTAGGAGCTCGCTGCTCGCATTCCTGGTTTTTCCCAGAAAATTGTAGAGCTCATCCAATGAATTCCGTCCTTAATGTTTGCCAGTGATATTTTTTCGTGTGTGTGTGCTCATAAATATTGTGTCAAAATTCGTGATATATCTCGATTTCCCGGTTTTTTAAAAGCAAGACCTCCAGCGTGAGCACTCCAATGAAAGAGCGCCCCCACATATTATTAGTTAGAATGCGGAGAAAGTGGAAAAGCGGGATGTGGATAGTTTCCTTATGTGAGGAACAGGAAGCCACCCAAATGCAATGGCATTTCTCCAGTATGAATACACAAGTAGCAAAGCTACATAACATATTGATTTGCCTTTCACAGAAATATTGTCATTCTTCTTCATTCTCACTTCTTTTTAAGGGAACTCAACGACAACGGAACGGCTGAGCTAACACAAATGTTGCTTTTAAAGCAGGATACATCTGGTGGTTGCGGCTAGAGAACACTTTTTTGAGCCGTGAACTTAATCCTTTTTTCGGTTTAGGAGGGAATGATGATGATGAGATGAAGTGTGGCTACATGTCTTTTATGTATGTAGCGTGGAAAACTGGAACTCAAAGTTGAATAGTTCCTGACACGACGACTACTTTAAAAAATCCTTTGCGTAGGCAATATTATGGTGGTGGTTAAAGGAGTGCTCGACTAATGCGGTTTTAATGTCCACCGGATCTCACAGAATTTTATCCACATGTTCTGCACACCAAGGGAAAGCAACCCTCACTCAATCTTATCCATCCAAAGTGGCCTTATTGCACAACAAATACAAATCCTCGGTTTTTGTTTTCCCTGCGTTGAGCAGGAGCAAGTAAATTCAATCCCATGTCATGTTTTCCAGCACGGAAATGAGCTTAACTCTAGGAAAATCTGGAAGAGGGAAAAAAGGTGACAATCTCTCCACTACTTTACCCTCCTCAAATTCTCAATACTTGCTCAAAGAGCGAAATCTGTTTTTAACAAGGCCAACAAGCCAAGTTCAATTCGAATGAGATGACACGAGACGAGAAGAGCTCATTTAAAATTGGAACAACTTCTTTTCCATGCAAATCATCTCTACTTTTTGGTCTAATGATACAACTCTGCTCCTCCAAACTCATGGCTTTCACTCAACCTGAAATATATATATACACTTGAAAAACAACTTGTGCGAGCCGCACATCATACTTCACTTGAGCTACTTCTTCTTAAGCCTACTTGAGTTTTTATGAAAAAAATCACATGGACCTAAATGAGAAATTGCATCCGGAGCTGATAAAAAAATACGTTTTGAATGCACTATTCACATCTCGCCCAAGCTCCTTTATTCCTCTTTTCAGCAGCCAGCTTATGACTTACTTCTGTTTGTCTTTTTATCAAACTAAAACTTGAAAAACTTGTGAACACATATTCATTAAAGAATATTTATTATACTTTTTTACATCTCAGCCCAAACCAACGAGTGAAAGGCTCAAGTATTTGCTGACATTTTGACATTGAATGAAGCAGCGAGCGACAAGTTGGTCGTATGTGGGCAATGATTTATGGGAATGATGATGATGCTGATGCTGATAAAAAGATTAAATTAGCTCATCGTCTCTCTATTCCTGTAGTTTGCATCTTTTTTTATAAATCCACTTCAAGTGTAGAGCTGAGTACTCGCTTGAATGAACCTCTTTTTTTCTTTCGTGCACAATTCAAAAGCAAGCGGCATACACATAGCAAAGACTCCAGTCCAATGCACTTTTCCCCATCTGCATGGATTTTGTTGGATGCTGCTGCTGATGATGATAAAGGGAAAATGAGATAAAGAGGATGCAAAACTGCCTCCGGCAATCCCTTCTCTACTTTTGAAAAAATGGTTTATTCAATTTTCCCACAGAGCGTGATGTGATGATGATGTGATGATAAATATAATTTCACGTCTAATCATCGCCGTTCCTTCGTGCTGCTATGGTGAAACAGGATTTTGATGTTCTGTTCTGACGAGGCAATTTTGGGATTCTGCATATACATCTCCGAGTTTGCTGACTTCGTCAGCAGCACCCAAGTGTCAGGATTAGATTTTGGGATTTGGAAAGAAGAAAAACTGAAATCTAATTTCTCAATATGAGTTTTTTTCCTTTGTACCGTACCCTCAGTTCTTTCTCTCATCAGGGGAAACTGTCATTGGGAAAGAAAAGTTTTCTGTCTTCAAAGTGAGTGCCAATTAGGCGTAATCATGCTCTATTTACATACACAACAGAGAAAACTATTCCCCTGAGGCCAAATGTGAAAGCGTATCTCTGTTGAATGAGATTCAAGGAATAAAAATCGTTGTCGTCCTCTTCATTATATTTTCTCAATGTCTCTGCAGATCATTAGCTTGACTTAGGTGCCTCCGGTCATTGTTAAGAAGCTTGCAAATGAAGGTGCTTCTAATTGGACATTTCACTACGTTTAGCTCCTCTTAATTTTTGTCAACTGGGGTAAACCGGCGTCCATAATTTCAACCGATTTCCAAGATTCAATTTAAAAAATAATTGTGAAAAATGAAAATGGATGAACGTTTGCTTTTAATTCCATGATGCTTTGAGGGAATGCCGGAAGTAGACGTTTTGGTTGAAATTAGCGTGGGATGTGGTCATAAAGACCTTGTTTGTGTTGCTAGTTACGTTGTTTGTAACTGTGTTGTTGTCAGAATGACAAAGACCCTGAGGTGAAAGAAGTAGAAAACATTTGGCCCTAAAATATGAAAAAAATGGCTAAAGTTCCATTTTCCCAAATAGCTCATAAAGAGAGAATAAAATGTTGGCGTAGAGTTTTGAAAAAAGGTTTATGGTAGGATATCATAAATATGATGGTTTGTTTCAAGGACTGCTGAATAATACCTTTTCTGGTTGACCATTATCATCCCGGAAGAGATGTGAAAGGAGGTCAATAAGCCATTTGTCATTTTTAGAGAGAAGAAGAGAGAGAGAGAGAGATATGGTATG
>JAQGAP010003532.1:0-12212 GCA_034697805.1 Orchesella bifasciata | reverse complement strand
AAAGCAGTCTAAATAAACTTCTTTTTATTTACCGAGAATGCAAAACCATGTACTCACACTCAAATAAATTTAAAAACGGTGTTTAATTTTAAATGAGATTAAACAGAAGGCTTTATTTTACTTGTAATTTAACAGTCCGGAACCAGGTATGATTTATAGAAACCGGTAATGTCTTTGTTACCATTCAGTTCTGTATAATCGACGTTTTAATAACTAAAAAGCAAACCACGGCACATACACACAGATAAACTGGAAATTGGTATTAAATTTTTTAAGAGAATCAATTTTTACCTTTGTCCTTGTCTTAATTAAACATTGGGGAACCAGGTACGATTTTACGAATCCACGGTAGCTTTTTTTGTAATAGCAGTCTAAATAAACTTCTGTTTATTTACCGAGAATGCAAAACCATGTACTCACACTCAAATAAATTTAAAAACGGAGTTTAATTTTAAATGAGATTAAACAGAAGGCTTTATTTGACTTGTAATTTAACAGTCCGGAACCAGGTATGATTTATAGAAACCACTGAACTCCTCGTATTACTTCAGTTCTGTAAATACGACGTTTTAAATAACAAAAACGCAAACCACGGCACATACACACAGATAAACTTCGTCCTGTCGTAGGTAAACATCTGAAATCCATTTTAAACGTTTATTACATTTTTTTACGTAATGAAAAACCAGTTACGCCGCTTTCAATTATTCCGTTTTGAAGAGAACTATACTTATGCGAGCACACCTACTTAATCATGATGTAAATGATTGTTTAACTTCACAACACAACGCCCGACCCCATTAAACAATTGAGGAACAACGAGGTTTTGTTGGAATTGAAACAAAGCCAGCCGTGTCATGGAGAACTTTTATGATTCATAGTTCATGTGAAGCAAAGCCAAATTATTTTTTATTGCGATGGAACAACAATCGTTTAGTCATCGAAACATCACAGAAACGCAGATTGGATTGCCATCTCATCTCCTTTTCGCTTTCCTCATTCTTTCCGTAAAACCAAGAGCATTTCTTTCGTTGCGCAATCCAATGCGAGTAGATCCCTATTCGTATTCGCCCATCGCACACACAGCTTGCAGCCTGGACTTACCACTCCGATCGAATATGAGTGGAATTCAGTTCCGCTTGGGCGATCGCGATGGGCGAAGCACGCATGCTTTTGCCTTCTCCCCTTCCGAGTCCTGTCCTATCCTGTTTTTCACACAAATCAATCTTGCTCTTTTTGTCCTGAGAGCTCCTTGTGTTTTTGGACAGTGTTGATTGGATTTTCGTCTATCAATCTTCAAGTTTTGGTAATAAAAGACAGCGTGAAATTATCCGACTTCCGACAAACGTGAAATTACCCGACACCCGACAACCCGACATCCGACAACGTGAAATTACCCGACAGTGATACCCGACATATGTGAAATTATTTTTTCGTAAAAGTGGGTGACTGTTTTTTAAACGAGAAACAAAATTGTATTAAATTAAAAAAATCAAATCTATAACCAATTTAAATTAACTTTTAGATTCTGTGGAGGGATTTTTATTACATAAAATGCAATTATAAGTTGTTTGTAAATGTTTCTGTTGCTTCTGTTTCTTATAATTGGTTCAAGTTTTTAAATAAATGAAATATTGTTAGTTTAGCATTCTGCGAAGAAATAATGCGTAAAAAGTCTGGCTAATCTCACAAGAAAGATTTGAAATAAAATGTCTCCTCGATTTTGTTTCTGAAATCTTGTATTTCAGTCGTTTAAAAAAATTTAATTGTAACAATCTTTATAACCGTTGAGGTATTATATTCTCACAGTAGGTAAACCGTTTGAAATACAGTCACCCACTTTTACGAAAAAAATAATTTCACATCTGTCGGGTATCACTGTCGGGTAATTTTACGTTTGTCGGGTGTCGGGTAATTTCACGTTGTCGGATGTCGGATTGTCGGGTGTCGGGTAATTTCACGTTTGTCGGGTGTCGGGTAATTTCACGCTGTCATGTAGATACACTCCTTCATAACTATTTCGTCAGCCCAAGCGTTTGGGATTTGATTGGAGAGTTAAATATACTCGCGATATCAAACCGGAAGTAGTTCCAGCTGTCAACAATCAATCCGGGATGGCGCCAGTAAAATCGGTGAAGACGCCCAACAAATTGTTTCCCTGCAATATTTGCGGTAAAGTTTGTAACAGCTTTTCGGATTTAAATGAGCATGTTCGAGTCCACACTGGAGAGCGTCCATACAAATGCTCTATGTGCAATAAGTCGTACAAAGCATCTAGTAACCCAGCGGCGTCGCAACGTAATTTTTTGTGGGGGGACATTACATGCAAAATATTTCAAATTTTCGGAAATTTATTGGGTTCTAATGTATTTCTTATGGGACTTTAAAATTCTAGGGGGGACAATGTCCCCCCTGTCCGTCCTATTGCGACGCCCCTGTAGTAACTTGAGCAAGCACTTCAGAACTCATTCCAGCCGAGTGAAGCCTTGGATTTGCGTCTTTTGTAACGTGGGTTTCTGCACGCGACCTCGACTTGAGCTCCACATTCACACTCATCTGGAGGAAAGGGCGTACGAGTGTCAGCTGTGTGATAAGACATTCAAAACCCGCTCGAACCTATTTAACCCCAGTAGGACTCATGCGAATGCGAGACTTCATTGCTGCCCGTTTTGTGACAAGCGTTTCAACCGAAACTGTGATCTAACAGATCACATCAAACGTCACATAAAGGAGAAACCGTTTGCTTGTCATTTGTGTTGTTCCAAAGACTTCGTGACGTCTGCTGAGAGGAAGTATCACTTGAATTCACACAATGAAGAAGGAACGACGCGGTACGTCTTCGAAAAATGGATTTACAGTGAATTCTTCCTATTTTCCTCCGTGAATTATGTTGATATTTATTTCAGGAAAAGATTTGACTGCACTCTTTGTGGCAAAGCATTCCAGACCAACGGGAATTTAAATCGACACATTCTTGTTCACACCGGGGAACGACACTACAAATGTCACATTTGCCAAAAGTCGTTCAAAAGTCAGTCTCATCAAACAAGACACATCAACTCGGTTCATTTAAATTTGAAGACGATTCACTGCTTATTTTGCGACAAATCCTTTCCCAGTCACGGCAATTTTTACCAACACATCCGAGGGCACTTGGGTGAAAAGCCATATGACTGCAAGGTTTGTGGGAAGGACTTCAAGACGTCAAAAGGACTTGGATATCCCGTGAAATGTCATGACAAGGAGTCGTTTTGGTGTCCATTTTGTGGTGAAGGTTTGGTTCCATGCATCGTGTGCATTTGAACGGGCGCTCTTCAGTGTGGACTCGAACATGAATGTTTAGACTCCAAAAAGTTTTGAACACTTTGTTGCAAAAATTACAGGAAAACATTTTCTTGGGCGGTCTCGCTGCTTTCGTCGTCAGTTGCCGTTTTCCCATTCCCAAGCTGATGATCGTCAGTTGTTGGATGTCAGCTGGAACAAAACCTGAAACGGAAATGGATACGAGTAACGTATTTAGGATTCACCTTCAATTCAACCTTGAGTTATGCTACAGCTCAAATAGCGAACAAATTCTAACAAGTTGGAACGGAAATAATTTAATTGATACAGCCTAGGTTATATGTTGGTTTGGTATAAATTAAATTAACCCGTTAAAAATCACAAGGTGTTGGCTGTTGTATAAATTGAGATGTTAGTTAATCCTACCCAAAAATACAACAATGACAGTGGAATTAGGTGGTGGGTAGGTAAATGAAAAGTAATTCAGTGGGCAGTTAAAGTAGGACAAGAATACGATTTAACGAAGAAAGAGAAAACAATACAATTTGTCGTGAAATGTAGATCGAGAATGATCCTGCACAGGCTGGTTGCATCTTCAGAATATAGGAAGCAAAGTAAACAGTAGAAGGGACTACTGAACAAAATGAGCTAAGCCGAAAACCAAACTTCCCGGGTCCCAAAAGCTATCAATGGTTCCTGCAACGAGTTGTGATACAGCGTTTCTTTGTTGTAACGTTTAAAATGACGCAAATAAACTATGAAGTGCAGTCAATATATTATGACTTGGAAACTTAAGATACGTTTTTAAACTGAATGCAATGCTTAAATATTATTGTTATTTCTTGTCACTTAATTTAACACGAAAATGTCTAGTTTTGACTAAAATGCGGCGATCGTTTTAACTAAACATGCATAGGGCTTGCTTATCCTTGATTTAATTAATTCGTAAAAGCTACAAAACCAATTCAGTAACCTGATGAAAATGCGACATAATTCATACAAAACTGCAGTTAATTCGACAAAAAATACAAGAACAGCAAATACTAAAAGCCAGACAAAATGCAAGAAAAATGATGGAAAGGTGGTAAAAATTAACTCAATTGTAGCCAAGATCATTTCTCGTAGAGTTCTCCAGCTCTGGCTGAACATCTGCAACAAAAGACGCTAGTCTAGTCTTCCCACTTGTCTAACAGTCCCGCTTCCTTCATTCGTGGTAAGCTTTTCATTAACTAATGTCTACTGAGCGTGTGAATTTCCTACATGTTGAATGTTGGTGAGAGAGGCTGTAGAACATGATGACATTTAGTTGCGTAGGAGCCTCCTTTTTCTATTATATTCCTCGGAAACGTCTGCTTCTCACGCTCAACAACCGAGTCTAAATATGGTATAGCAAATTTGAATCCACTCGGGTTACGAAGGTAGTCAGTGGACTCAACATTGAGGGTTGAACGGTTGACCTTTACGAAGCAAAAACTACTGTTGATTCTATCGAAAATGCCGGACAACTTGAAATCCATTTCGTACTGTTTATAAGGATCATGCCGGTGTCCAGTCACCTTGTCAAGACGACGTTCTGACAAGATTATGTAAATTGTCAGAATGGCGTTCTAAAGCATTTCCTGGTAGCTGGGCAATCGGGATACATTCCGATGTTTCATGTTATTCTTTCAGTTTTGCAGATTACTTAATTTTAATTGTTGCGCTGCTACGCCATGCCATCGAGCGCTATATATTATATTTTACACAGAAGCAAGAAGCAACTCTGGACAGTTTCGAAGAAATCTCATGCGATAACAATCTGACAAGATTACTCCATTATCATAAATGAAAATGGGAACCTTCTACTTTTAACTTTTTTAACACATTTTGTTGGAATCCGAATCACAACTGGAATACCGTAGCTTGATCCTCCTTATTTTTACCGGGATGGTCCCTGATAAAGTCAGTAATGGCTTCAGCGTTTCGCTGCCATTGTTAACCACAAAATAATTTAACTGGATCTCCAATCCACTGTAAGTCCAGATGCTCCAATGTTTCATCCACATCTGAACAGGAATTGGCGAGAAGATTTGATAAATTTTTAAAGATTCTGTAGCACTTTTTTATTGTTTTGTCCACAAAAATGGGTCAGTATTTACGCAACAAACCAAAATCAGCCGGGTCACAAACTGCAAATTAGAAAATGCTTCACAAAGAAGATAAGGTGTGACGATGGAAATTACGTTTCCTAAAGATCGACAAGTGTGAATATAAAAATCATAGACTTTGTCTCCCGTTGTTCAGCTTGTCCCATATCAAGAATAGAATGCCCTGCTCAATGGTCCAAATGAGAGGCTTTTTATGAATGCCGAGCAGATGTAACTTTTGTTCAATAATTCACCTTTTCTGCTTGCTGGGAAGCTGCACACTTGAAAATAAATTAATTCGGACTGCTGAATTATATTTGCATTTCATTTTTTAGTGATTTTACCATCAAATTCATTTTGACTTCACTTTGCCTTCAAAATGAGTTCAGAAGAAGAAAAGATTCAGCAGATTCTCTCTGCCAATGAATATGAAGATCCGGAGGAAACACTGAAGGATGTACTTGCCTGCATCAAAAAGTACCCAGGATTGAAGCCAGTTTTGAATCATTTTGTGATCAACAATGGTATTGAAAACCCCTTCCCGTTGCTGACCTTAACTGGAACACTCCCAGTTCAACATGAAGGGACGATGCACAACATCACCGTGATAATTTGGTTGCCAACTGACTACCCAAAGGTCGGGTTCCATGAAGGGGAGCCGAAGTTGAAAGTGTTTCTTACTCCCACCCCAATCAGCAACCCTGAAATCGTACCACAGAGGAAAGAAAATGAATATAATCCAAATGAAAAACGATTGGAATATATTGAACCAGATGGTAAATTGCTTTTCTGCAACTTAGATCAGTGCCTTGGTGGCAGCGGACTCGACCACCCATGGATTGAAAGGTATGAACGCTGGAATTTAGTTCGACTGATTGATTGCCTCGTTACCGCTATAGTTACATGGCCCCCCGTTGGTTTTGTACCATCGGGTTCGCCTGAGCTATTAGAAGCATTCAGAGTTTATTCGGCGATGATACGGGCGTCTCCCACACCCTGGCAGTTAACGAGAAATATGTCATGTAAGTCAAGTATTTATTCACTTTTCGTAAAATTTTGCATTGGTGCGTAGTTGCTAATTTTTATTCATTTTCTTTCAGCCATTATGCAACTCCTCCGGAAGAATGACTACCAGAATCCAGAGTTTACGGCGAACCATGTACGAGGAGCTTTTGAGAAGTACAAAACACTGAAGCCAGTCATGAATCGGTACGTCTACAACAATGGAACTCACGAGGAGTTGCTGACTCTTAGCGGAACGCTGCGAGTTCAGGCCAAGAAATTCAACTTCCAGAACATTCCCCGGCTGCCCCAAGTAACAGGAGGAGATACCTACGACATTCGTCTTTTAATTTGGCTACCAAAAACTTATCCTTGGAAGGATCCCGCAGTTTTCATTAGAGCTCCGGATGACAAGCCAAACTTGTACTTTGAACGACATGTCTCACCCTTTGGAACAGTTTACTTTGGGAACACCAACAAGTGGGGACAGTTTGAGCGAGACGGGCTTGCTTTATTTGAAATCATTGAAATTCTTAGTGAAAAGTTGAGTACCATTCTTCAGTTTGAGTATCAAGTCAGTGTCCACTATGACGATATCGACGAGATGGTTTCAGATGATGATGATGAAAGGACTTCCGAAGCAGATGTCAATTCAATTGAAAATGTTGAGCAAGATGGAGGAGACATTGGAACTCCTCCGGAACAGATACAATTCAACCCGACTGACTCAAATTATGCTCGCACCGAGAATTCATGCCTAGTCTGTTCTGATCCGGCTGTTGGGTTCGAGGGAGAAACTCCTCTTTCCGAAGATGAAGCCAAGCAAATGATGACCCTCTGCAAGCAAATGATGCCAATGAACAAAGATGATATTCCGAAAGAGTTCCGTAGCGAAATGTTCCCACTCTGCGCATCATGCAAGGATCTGGCAAAGGACCTGTGGGGATATGAAGTCAGAATGGAGAAGATCAAAGAAACTGTTGAGAAAAAGGCTGTGGAAGGAGTTATCTTGGATTGTGGACCTCAAAAGCTCCCCTTATCCCAGCCGAACGAAACGAATAAGCCATTTACAAAGCTGAGGGATGTCATTGTTGATGGTAGCGAAGAAAATTAATGGAAATTAAAATATCAATGTCTTAAATGAAACTTAGTCTTTTGCTTTCCTTTTAACAGGTTATCGGAAGAAATTACGTATGGGGAGGCAGACACGATCAGGAGTAGGAGGTTCTAGCAAGCCGACTTTCGATGGAGCAAGTTGCAGCCTGATTGTCTCTAACAACTCAGCAACCATAAGTAAGAGGAAACGGAACACTGCCAAAGGGAATGAAGTTCAAGTACCTTCAGGACGTAAGAAAATGAAGAACGCTTCATAGGTTTACAGCTCGTATTATTGTATTTTTATGTATTTATCCAGGATTATGTCATATCAATATATCAGCAATTATCCATTTAACATAAGCTATCAAATTATCATTTTAACTAGAAAAAAACATCAAATAAATCAATTCTGCGCAAACACGAAAAGTCAATTACAAAGTTTTGAAATGGATCTTCCAATCAAATAAAAATTACACATAAATAATTAAAAAGACGACTTCGTTTTCTTATTATATCCTGGAGCTCCTTCACCTCCGCTTCCTGTCCTTGCGTTCCGTTTCATCTGCTGAGTTTTTTTGTTGCATTTATGATGGAGCAGAGCCGCAGCGTTCCGGTAAAATGGGCTATTCTTCCTAAATGTTTTGCCACAACGAAAGCAAGTGAGATGAAGGTCTTCGTGTATCTCGCAGGAGCCAAGATCTGCAAACTCTAGATTGCAAAGTGGATGGTACGGACACCGGAAATGCTGCTGCTTCCCGACGCGTTGAGCTAACTGATCTGAAATCAAAGTTAAAGGTGTGTCAGGGTTCCCATAAAAGGTTTAACCTTTATGTTAAGTTGGAAACTAAACTAACCTGCTTGTACCTTGTGGTTTTGCTGAATGTGTTCCTCAATACGTTTGTACGCCGCGTTCATTTCATCTGAGGTTGTCCCCAAACAGAGAGAATAGTTGCAATTCATTAAGGTGCAACCCAAAAACGCGTCATTGGTCCTGAGGCACCGTGTCCAGCTCACCTTGATGCTAGCGCCCTCAACTTCCACCAGTAACAGTCCCTCCGGAGCTCTCGCGTTACGGCTGCCATCCTCTTGGAACTCGAGTATGCTAACAGGGAAATTCAGACTATGACTTGTTCTATAATTTAAAAAAGATGTCGACTTCTAATTCAATTTCAAGGCCGGAAATGGAATGAAATCTCATGAATATCTAATACGTTACTTGTGCGTCTCTCCTTCCGCATCTTCAGGTAGAGTTTCGGCTTCCAATTTTACTGCCCCATGCTCCTCTTCAAAAAGCAGGTCACCAAATTCCTGCTCATCAGCACAGCAACTGCTCTGTTCTTCCATATTGACAACAGTTTCAGCACTACTGTCATCTATGGCGATAAGTTCAGTATCGCATGGAGGTTGAAGACGTTTGATTCCCTCTTCGTTCTTGACGTTTCCTGTCTTTCCTCGCCCATCTTGAGAATAGTTATTTGAGCCAACCCTGAAAGGAAATAAACTTTACATTTAAGTTAAATGATTTAACCAAGATAAAAGATTGTTGCTTTGCGTGCGGAATTAGCCAAGACTCCTCACCCTTTTTTGACTTTAGCATCACCACAGACATGTCGCCGCCAATCCGCTGAGGTCACAAAGTCTTGGGAGCAGACGTCGCATGAGTATGGCCGTTCCTTTGTATGCCGTCCGATATGAAGATAAAGACCCTGTTGAGACTTGAAACCATCACCACAAAGTGGGCACCAAAACGACTTCGTACCATCATGAGTCTTCAAGTGCTGAGCAAGTTCTGTTGAGCTTTTGAAATCCTTCCCACAAACCTTGCAGTCATATGGTTTTTCACCCAAGTGCCCTCGGATGTGCCGGTACAAATTGCCGTCATTGGGAAAGGATTTGTCGCAAAAGAGGCAGTAGATCGTCTTCAAATTTAAATGGACCGAGTTGATGTGTCTTGTCAGCTGCGACTGAGTTTGGAACGCCTTTTGGCAAACGTGACATTTGTAGTGACGCTCCCCGGTGTGAACAATAATGTGACGATTTAACTTTCCGTTGGTCTGGAATGCTTTGCCACAGATAGTACAGTCAAATCGTTTCCTGAAATAAAAGTAATTAAGGCAGAATGTATAAATTACACTCAATAAATATTAAATTTTTTGAAGACCTACGGTGTGGTTCCTTCTTTATTGTGTGAAAGCAAGTGGTTATTCCTCTCATAAGACGTCACGAAGTCTTTGGAACACAAATGACACGCAAACGGTTTCTCCCTAATGTGGCGTTGGATGTGTTCATTCAGCTTATTGTTGGTGTTGAACCGGCTGCCACAAAACGGACAAAGATGAAGTCTCGCATTCTCATGAGTCTTGTTGTGGGAAGCTAGATGTACGTGGGTTTTGAATGACTTATCACACTTCTGACACTCGTATGCTCTTTCCTCTAGATGAGTATGAATGTGAGACTCAAGCTGGTGTCGAGTAGGGAAACCTTTGTCACAAAATGCGCAAATCCACGGCTTCAGTCTCCTGGAGTGAGTTCTCAAGTGTTTTGTTCGGTTACTAGATGTTTTGAACGACTTATTGCAACGTGAACAATTGAATGGACGCTCTCCAGTGTGAACTCGAACATGCTCGTTTAAATCCGCAAAGCGTTTACACACTTTACCACAAATATTGCAGGGAAACATTTTCTTGGGCTTCTTGACCGATTTGACTGGCGTCATCCCTCCACCTTTCCCCATCTCAGATTAACAATTGTCAGCTGAAGACCGACCCGAAATCCTTAACAATTTAGCCCAAATGGCAAATGAGTAATAAATCAGCCAGATTTTTTACCTTTATAGCAAAGTTACTGAATGTGACAATGAAAATAAATATTGAGGAACACTCAACAATCAACAGTAATACGATTTGATGTTTGCAGGTCAAGGTCAACGGTGAAATTGGACACGATCTGCAGACTTCTGGTGTGATGGATTTTATCATCAGAACAGAAGGAGCAACGATAGTGTCCCTGCATTTCAAGCAGAAGCGCCAAAAATTGCATACTGCCCCTCTACTGCTCTGGGCGGTCAGCTGACAAATGTAAACAAACTGTCACCGAACCCGGTCTTCACGCTGAGAAAAGCAAAACAACTACAATTCAATTCCAATCAATTTTTGAAATTATGGCATTATTCCACATGTTTAAGTAGGCGCTACACGTTCACTGTAGGAAAAGGACTACGAAATGGAAACTACTCCTCGGATTCGTAATAATTCTGGTTTATTTTGTATTCAACACATTTTGGAAAGAAGAGGATTTCTATGGACTCCATTCCCAACGATTGCAACAATCAGGCAATCCCGTGTCAATGGAAGTTAATGGAGCCAGTCCATCAATAACTATTGGAGCTGTGACATGTGACGAGCCTGGTAAATCGACATCTTCCATGCAAGCTTAAGCTTCCATCATGATTAAATCTGTCCTAATTTCTGCTGAGCAGTACCAGGTGTCCCGTGTTGAGTTCCACTTATTCCTGGAGGACATGGAGAAGCAGAAGTTCTTCGAATCGAAGTTGGCAGAGTATGGATATCCAAATCCAAACAAGTTGGTTAAGGTTTGGATACACTTTCACTCCGTTTTTGATGCGGTTCCGAAAATGTACCACCAGAAACTTGTTTACGTTGAGAGCAGGCGCTGCGCATTTGTTCGACTTTTCTTTCCGGTAAGCTCGTAAACATGAAACCTTCGTAATTTTGTTATGGAAGGTTTAACGACTACATATAAAATATACATTCCTTTAAATTTCAAGTCATATTTGAGAAATGTGGAACAAATTTTGTACCTGGACACGGATACCATTGTAACAGGCAACATTGTGAAAGTTTGGGACGTGTTCCGGAAAATGACAGGACGGAAGCTTATTGGTGCCTCACAAAACACCGAGGAAGGGCCTGATGATGGTGTATTCCTCAGTAATTTTGGTGGTAAGCTTCATTAGCTTATGTTTTAACGAATTCGTAGTGAGGTAATATAAGCACTGTATTTTTGACTTATCCAGGTATCCCACACGTTCCACCCAAAGGAATAAACTCTGGTGTCCTTCTCATGAATCTTAGAAAGATGAGGTCGTATCAGTGGGACAAGAAAGTGGTGGAGGCTTACGATAACTATTCAAAGATATACAAGTTTCAACGCGACCAAGCGCTTTTAAACATTTTCCTTCATTTTCATGGAGGTGAACGAAAGATTATCAGTAATTTGTAGAAGTAGTTTTACTCCGTAAGAATAATCTGTTAAACTATGTTTCTATTTCAGAGCTTCTTCATAAGTTTTCTTGCAACTTTAACTACAATCATATTCATTGTGAATACCAAACCTGCTCCCCAGCCGAGAAGGATCCAGATGGAATTCATATTGTTCACGGTGCTGGAAAACAATTTATCAGAACTCGATCACCGCTCTATCCCGTTTACGAAGGCTATACAAATGTGAATTAAGCACTTACAAACTACCAGAGACTCCGACAATCCCGGATTACGGTAATCGGATTGTGGGATTGGGATTACGGATTACAATCCGTAATCCTAATCCGGAGGTCAATTTAAAAAATAATAATCCCTAATTAACCCAACCCAGTAACACACACAACCCGTAATCCCAGTAGTCAAATGCATACATCATAATCCGTAATCAATCCCGATATCCAGATTGGAATTTGCAAGAATC